>VDFB02176923.1:0-18797 GCA_007258455.2 Sequoia sempervirens
AACTCCTAAACAAGTCCTCAAGACTTCGCCCTATGAGCTAGTATACGGGAAAGAGGCGCTGCTACCTATCTCTATGGAGATCCCGGCGATACAGTTGTTGAAATCTCTTGAGATAGAACAAAATGATGCCATGGAAGTTCGGCTTGCCGAACTATTAGAAGTACAAGAAAAAAAGGGAGAATTCCCTAAAGGCCATGACAGGCCGTCAACAGGTGGTCAAACGGTGGTTTGACAAAAAGGCTTCCGACCAAGGCCTAAAAAGTGAAGATTTAGTGCTAAAATACGACAGCAGGGCTGCGAAGCCAGGTCAGCATGGTAAGTTCGATAGCCTATGGGAAGGACCCTTTAAAATCATTCGGTGCATGCAACACAATGCCTTCGAGCTGGAAAATATGGAGCAGGAGCCTTTAGGAATCCCAGTTAATGGGATTCACCTTAAATTGTTCCATTAAGCGTCAAGCCCTACCCTGTACAGTTGTAAATAACGCTTTTTCTTTTTCCTTTCCTGTTTTTGGCCTATCCTTTTGCTAAATCAATTGATTTGCTACGCACTCGCCTATCATTATTAATGGGTAAAGCACCGGAGTTTCTTAAAACGCAAAAGTATGCTCGTAAACGGAGAAAAGGCACGAAAATTTGCAAAACCCAGAAAAATTAAACACACAAACAAAGGGAGCCTAGTTTTCCTTTAAAACGAGAGACATATATATTTATATATATATGTTTCTGGGTTACAAAATGGCATGAATGCCGATTTTCAAAATGTACAAGGTATTAGAGCATATATACATATGATGGCCTTTTATCAGGCTTGTATGGAGCAGGGGGGTTACATCAACAAACACCAAGGCAAGGGGATCATCTATCCGCAGGAGTGGCTGGCAGCAACCGACGCATTCAAGACAGCGTCCGCTTCTTCCTCGTCAATAGGCTCCTCGGCGGCATTGGCAGCATCATGAAGCGCGACTGTCGTCGGTGGTGGATACACCAGGTTCCTGAAGTCAGTATACCATTATACGTCGTAGAATGGTATCACGTTGTAGCTCCTGAACAGGAAGTGTAGGGCTTGGGTAACCCTTTGCTGATGCTGGCCATGGGTCTGCAGGCGGAATCCGCTAAGGAATGGTAGCCAAGCCACGACAGCTTCTTCTTCAATATAGCGACGTAGGTCGCTGGCTGTTGGCAGGCCTATCCCGTACGCAGCATGGGTAACGACCTCGCCGAGCCCGTTCAGGTACTTCTTCGGAAAGATCTCCTTGACCAGTTTCAAGATAAGAGGCTGGGGGACGCAAATGTCCAGCATAGACGCTACAAAGTGTGAGCACACGTCGGTGTTCACCCGATGCTTATCTTCATATTCAACACAGTCCTCGCCGAGAACCCACTTGATGGCTACTAGAACCAGCGAGTGCTTGTTCTTCGTCATTCTCTTGAGCCTTCTAGTGGAGATCTCACCTATAAACGCCGTCTGTGATTTGAAGGAGGTTAGGCGAATAGGAGTATCCATCTCTCCTAAAACTATTCCTAAATCTGCTGAGTAATACCGAAATCTGCTCACCATCTAACCTATGAAAAGACTTGCTTAGCAGTATTCTACTTGCCTATCACTTCTTGGATGCAAAGTGTGTATGTTCGCTATCTACTGGCCTATTTATAGAAAATTGACAAGACGTATGCCAATCCGCCCATAAGCAACGTGATGTGTATTGGCCGCAATCTCGAGGGTCGAGTCTGCATTTGTTCACATTTTGGGCCAGTACATGCATGGTAGCACGGTTCAAGGCATGCTTAATTAAATCAAGTTAATTAATTGAACTTTAAAAAGGTGGCACTTGTTGATGAAGGGACGTATGGCCGTATGCTATGGTGTCAAATCTTAAGCACATCCCAGAACCCGAGGCGATATTCGTATCTCTTTCAGGCGGTGATCGTTTGCTTGGCGTAATCATTCCGGCCAGGGATATTAATTACCGGTACATGCTAGCACAAGGCGAGGAGGCCAGTTGCAGGCTCAATTTCCAAGGAAATCGGGGCGTATCACACGATCTCCTGAAAGTAATGATGAAATCCGGCCACCTCGAAAAAGCAATTAGCTCATCTTGCACGAGCTGTGGAGCTAACGGTACATGCCGAATTAAATGTTAGGGCTCGCGCTCGCCTACCACCTTGAGAAAAGTTGCTATTATTGCATGAAAACGCTTATTGTTCCTAAGTCTTTTTCCAAAAGCTAAGGAGTGCGCGAAGTGTTTTCTGTCTGTATTCCAGTGCAAGCGTATTCAAAGGCCAGGGAGATTACAAGTTCTGCCGCGGAGAAAAATGTCAGAATCTTCAGCCCAGCCAACAGAGGAAGGGATTAGCCAGGAGCTGTATTCGGCTATTCGTTCCTCGCCCGAGGTTTACGTATACGAGGATGTAGCATACGCCACTCCTGGTATACCTAAGAAGGTGAAAAGAGCCAACACAGAGGAGCTGGAAAGGCCCAAAGAGTGGAATAACCCGAAAAGGGTTAGAGAAAAGTGGGCTAATATCTACGACCCAAAGCTTGCCAAGAACCCTAAATCTTTGAGAGAGGCGGCTTGTGCAAGGTTATCAGCGCCAGGGGCGGACCAAGCCACGGCAAGTAGAGTTTGGTTTAGCGGTCTTCCACAATACATGGTCCCATTGGTGCACTATTGCCCGGAGGTGGTCGACGCAGCTGTTCAACGTTATAATCCAAAGACCCACTGCATTGAATGTCGCAATTTAAGGGTTCATATCGGCCCGGAAGCCATCTGGCATATGCTATGCATTCCTGACCCCAGGACAAGAAAGGAGAAAATCGAATATTTCCGCCCAAGCAAAGGGGAAAAGATATGGAAAAGGATGAGAACCAGCTCTGATTTCCTGTTAGAAGAAACTAATAAGAAGGGTGTTGCGTCCGCTAAGGCACCGAGCATCCCATTATCGCGCGGTTCATTCCGCGATGACCTCCAAGACCCCATATCCATGCTGACATTTGTTTGCGGCTGTGATTCCGACGAGAAGATTGAGGCTTTTCAGCTGGGCCCTGCAATATAGTTTCGCAGGCAGCATGAGCTTTTCTGGTATGATTTTGCTGAGTTCATGGTCGAAGAAATGATACAGCAAATAGAGAATTATCAGGCGGAGAAGAAATTTAGATTTCTTTCCTACCTGGTCCACATGTTCCTGCATCAGAATCCAGATTTCTTCGCCCGATTTATCCCACTATCAATTTTTGACGAGCAGAACAAAAGAAAGCCGGCATCTACATGGACACCCTACCTTTCCGCAACATATGACTACTATGCCTTCGCGGACTATTTCATAGCCCCGGTCCTAAATGATTTGATCGGAGAGGGTGATATCGTCCGGCTTAACACTGAGCAGACTGGATTCCTGCAAGGCTACACCCCCGCTTGCGACTGGTTCTTGGGCAAGGATTTCACAATCCTTCGAATGAGGGGCTTTATTGGCAGGCCTTTCCTGCTCCCGGCTTGCATCACAGATAGAGTGCTTGTGCTGGAGGTTTACCGACAGGTGTGCATCATTGATTTCATGTTCTGCAGCAGCGAAAGTGTCAAGAAGAAGGGATTCTTCACTTGCCCGAAGAGTTTCAAATCGATAACGCTTGTTAAAAAGCAATCGCATGAGTTGCTAGGGGACAAGCTGGCACACCTGGGGTTGGTACTAGTAAATAATAAGTGGGATTACAACCCTTTCAATGACCTGCCTGAGCCGCATATGAAAGTTACACATGTCCCCCGACCTTACTGGGAGAAGCGGCGAAATAACCGGACTGATAAAGATGAAGATCTGGTTGAATTAGCACAAATCCCTACGCCGGATACCAGGGGCCCATGGCACAAGTTCTACTTTCCAGTGGCCATGGCCCAGGACAACCTTCCGATAGAGCGAAGCATGCATAACAAGTTGAAAGTGGACGAGGAATGGAGCGATGAAAAAATAAATGCTTTCTGGAGGTACCGCCAGGAAACAGGGCAGTTGAAAGCTCCTTATAATCAATTAAAGGACGACTAGGAATTTGAAAGATACTGGGATGAAGGCCATCCCAGCCCGATCTCCAGTGCCAACAAGAGCGAAGCAGAAGGCTCCGATGAGCAGGAGGAAGAGACGGCGATATCAGCGCAGGAAGGCGATGCCCCCGGGCATGCCGCCTATGTGGGCACTAATGTGCGCTTTAACATATCAAGGGTCTCGCTTACGCGCACATGGGCCACTAAACCGGTCAGGCTAGTGCCCCAGCAGAAGGATCCGATTGCCGAGGTTAGTGAGTGTCCCACCGCGAAAAGGCAATGCACGGAAAGTGTTATCGGGACAGTTTCACATGAACCGGCCGAAAGGGAAGCACCCGCTACTAGTCAAATGCCAGAAGTTGCGGGCGAGTCTCGAACGATCCCGATGCCACCGCCGACTAGTCAGCAGGTACATTTCGCTCCTTCCTCTCTTACATCTCATTCTTTCACGTCCGTCCCTGCTCAATTGGCAACTCCTGCCATTCGTCCGAACCCTCCACCCTCTGTTTCTGGCCCAGCTTATTCTGCGGGATTTGCCCAATATTCGCAAGCCCAACCGTTTATAATTACCCCTCCGAGCATGCTAACGCCTACTGCTACCGCACAGACTTTCCTCACCTCGCTTTCCGAAAACATTCCTCCCATTGGCCCCCACTCTTTTTCTAAGATGCTCACAGATCCCTTCCCACTGCAGTGAACCGAGCCCCAGGCAGCAACTCTTTTTCCTCGGCCAACGGGCCTTACGACTGAATCTCCGGTTCAGCCGTTGCAAACGTCTAGCCCTGCTGATAACCCCCAGACTAAGCTATGGAACGTGCCACACTTTTCTCCGCAAACCGTCACCCTCCAAAAGAAGCAAATGCGCGCGCCTATGAAAGTTACCTATCCCTACGCCCTGCCTTTCGGTGTTCCTTTCGCAGGTGGGCTGGTTTCATCACCAGCTGAGTTCATTGCACAGATAGATTGTGGGAAGGAAGCGCGCGCAAATAGAATGAGGCGACGAAGGGCAAAGGATGACAATGCCCCCGCCGAGCCGAGAGTACAGGCTTCGTATGACGAGGCCCGCCAAGAGTTGAAATTTGCAACTATGTACCCGAGGATAAACAAGCCCCAGGGAGAAATGCAACCCGAGGACTATGAGATTTATGCTGTCGGACTTGACATGAAGGTGGCCCGGCCACAGGATAAAGTCGAAATCATGGAGGAGACACAACGAGTGGTCACTTCCGACTTCCTAAAGACTGGTCGCCAGTTAAAGAAGAAGGATGAACAGCTCAAGGCAGCCAAGGACAGGGTGAGCTTTCTAGAGGCAAAGGAAAAATCCTTAGAGGCGGATATAGCCCGAATGACAGAAAGGGCGCTAACAGCAGAGAATGAGAGAAACAGGCTTCAGGGCGAAATTGCAAAGGCCCAAATAGCCGACCCAGCCGTATTAAAGGAATTGCAGAATCAAAACCAAGCGGCGCAACAGAGCCTACGGTCGATGGAGGAGGAGCTTCAACGTTTCCGCCTTGAGTACAGTCAGAAGCTGGCAGAGAAAGGTGAGGAGATGGAGCGCCTACAAGAGCAGTATCAGCAAAAGGTACAGGAAAAAGAGGCCGAATTCAAAGGTTTAAAGACCAAGCTAGAAGACGAGCTCCGAGAGACAAAAGCTTCATTAGAAGAACAATCGGCTAACCACTCCAGAGCTGAACAAACTTGGAACAAAGAAATGAACAGCTATGCAGAGCAGTTGGCATCCGAGAAAAAGAAGAAGGCGGAATTCGCCGAGGCCCTCATTTCAAGAGACGCGGAGATTTCTTTGCTCAAGTCCTCCCTGTTACCAGCCCCTGCCCAACCTGATATCATCCCACTGATCAGGCAATTGTACATTTCTCACTGGGAGAAAATCAAAGCCTTCTGCCTAAATCTGCAGCCTACCCTCCGGTTCATTGACAAGGCATTAAAACTCAATCAGGAGGCCCATGACACAATCCAACAGTTCCCGCGTTTCATCCTGGAAAGGGTGCCCGAGGCAAGGGACTTGCTAAATAAGCTATACTCGGTCTCAGACGAGATCCTTGCCAGGGCGGGTATCGAAGATCGGGACGCCGCAGCTCAAACGGCAAATAGATTCATTCATTGCCACTCCACTTTCTAGTGTACTAAGGCAGCATCGGCTTTTCTAAACAAAGCGCTGGATGGCATTCGAGGAAGTTTCTCTGAGTTGGGCAGGTTGGGATTGCCGTCTCCATTCCTTGAGGATGGCACTATTGCCACGGCTGCGCAGATTACGGAGGCTATTGAACAGAAGGAGAGCGATCCGGAGGCATTCAAGGAATTCGGCAGCCCCCCAGCAGCAGCAGATATCGAGGCAATCATTCATCCACTCTCTCAGCTGCTTTTCCATATCCAAGCAGGTGCTGGCCTGCCAGAGGTGCTGCCTCATAAGGAAGCTATTGATCTCCGTGGGGCACAAGAGAATTTGCGCAGCATGGCAAAGCCGTCCGAAAATGAATGGGTGCCTTTGCAGGCTGCACTTTCAAAGCTCTAACTCCGTTCGCCCTATAGATGAAGGCTCTGGTCTGTAGAACCAGAGAGTTCTTGGGTTCCCCGTTCCTTATCCGAAACGCCCCTGTTAGTCGCCAAAAGCTGTTGAAATAATGATTCAAGCAGCTTCCTTCGGGTCCCATTTTTTGCACATGTTCGTGCGCTGGCCCGTGCGTCTCTGCATTTCTTCGGCTTCCCGGCAGGTTTTGATCTTTCCCTTTGCACATTCCTCGCTTCGCAACTTCGGCGGGCGGCTCCCCTTTCGGCTCCTGAAATGCTGCGCTGGGCGCCCACGTGTCTCGCCTACGGGGTTTTTCATTTTCTTTGCTTTGTGTTTCATTCGGGTTGCTAAGCCTTTCATAAAGGTCCGATACTCCTAGGGTTCATCGAGGGGCCCACATTTTTGTACGTGGTGATGTATCGCAAACTTTCCTAACAAGGATAGAATATGCTGCGTCGGGCCGCAAAAGACTTCTATTGGCCCTCTTTATTTCCTGGCGGGACCTACCTTCGCCCACGCGTCAGCGGTGCGCAGCTTTTAAACAGCAGCCGGGATGAGAGCACCCCGGGTTGCGAAACGCGGCCACGCGTCTTTCACCACCCGGTTCATACGGCCTTTCCCCATTTTCAAAGTAGCCTCAGTCCCCGGAACACGTGTCATTCCTCCGCAAGCTCACGGTCGATGGGGGAGGAGTTTTCATTCGGGCCGCGATTTGCTGCCACGTGCCTTACATTGATTATCAAAGCAAGCTATGGGATGGCCGAGCGGAATGGTGTTATTGGGTGCTGCTCGTCATGGTTCTCTAAAGCGGTGGGCGGCACTTGTCGCTTCGAAGCCTGGTTGGGACCACTGCCATCATTACAAAGGGCACGCCTGTAACTGATCGACTGGATGCGGTGCTCTGACTGGCTGCTCTCATAACGGCATTGGGAATATCCTTATTCGGGCATCATTGCGGGAGATTGTGGAATCTTTCTGTTACAACTCTCCAGGCGGTGGGATTTTGCTCTCCGGCTATATATACTCTCTCTGTTGAGGAGAGGGGGTCCAAGATTTTTAGAAAGAATACTGGTTTTAGCAAGAGACACCAGGCCTCTTTTGCATGTTTATTCGTAAGAAGATTTCAGACTGTGCCTATTGTTCGGCCTTTCTGTTTTTCATGTCTTGATTAAACTGTGAACTGTGCTTCTTATTGTCTTAGGCATTTTATTTGAGGAGACTTCTATACATTGAATGCAAACTTGCTGGTCTAAATCATGTCTTAATGACTCTTCTTAGCAGTAAGAATGTATGCGATACTGTTTTATGTCAATTAAATGAATTGTTTATGCTATTGCTTTAAGTTTCTGATGTTTTGGAACATAACAATAACATTCAGGCCCTTGAGTCTATGATTTATCGTGCCTATCAGAAAGCTTTGGCGCATCGCCTTAGATTAATATTTGTTTCATTATATCCGTTTCCTTTTCCCTTTCCAAAACCCATTATATAGAAGAAGCCGGCTTCTTTAAAATCCGGAGGTCACTCGGTTTGGCGCAAAGGGGTCCCCTTGGTGAGTTTCCATAAAGGCACCATTATCTAGTCAAATTTTGGCCAACATGAACTATTGACAATCTAATTGGCTATAGAGTTTCAACTCTTTTTAGAGCCTTCACGTTGTTCAACATAAATAAGTACTTTTAAAACAATAAAATATTGGAGATTTAAATGTATTGCGTACTAATATTTGATATGGCATCTTGTTTATTTAAAAACACACACATGTATTAAAGTTTCCTTGTACCTTGCTGACAAAAGAGAGCACAAAGGAAGGAGCCATCAATTTATAGGTTTGTTCAAGCATGTATTAGATGTGCTTAATTATTATCCAATCATAATGCACCACACCATGTACAACTAGCAAAATGTTTTGTAACAATAATAACAGTTATAATGTCATTTTTTTCTTTAGAATTGCCTAAAGTGGTGTGTATTTCCTATAAAAAATATTGTATGAACTGTAAGAACTTTTGATTGAATTTGTACCTTACACCTCAGGAAAATTTCTACACACTTGCTTATGAGTCATAGATCTCAAGGCATTATCAACATCCCATAAAATATATAAATGCCTAGTCTTTCAATAAGGGTTTATCTTTATTCCAAAATGTTTGGAGAGAATCATCATAAGATAAAAGTATGATAGTGTAATATAAAAAATGGCGAACTTTAGCAAGTGACGTTAAATCGAAGATGTTATCAAAATTCAAGCAAGTGATTTTTAGGGTATGATATCTACCCTCTTGCCCTATTTCAATATCATTCTATGTCCCCCCATCTTATCATTGATTTGGAGGGAGATCTTAAAGGGGATGGAATGATATTGAAATAGGGCAAGAGGATAGATATGATAAATAAAATTCATTGAGAATTACCACAAGGAGGAGAAAAAGGTTTGAGGGGAGAAATTTCATTCTTGTGGATGTTAGGGGGCAAGCAACAAAGGAAGGAAAATAGAAGTTAGCAAGGCGAAGATGAAGGCTTTGCAAGAGCTAGAGAATGGGACTTAGGCATTGATGAAGAGATTCATCAAGTAAAGAGGTGAGAAACTCCCTAAAAGGAAGAAATCATGAAGATCTTGAGTGAGAACATTTTTGGCCTCAATGGCTCAGAGAAATGTTGTTTGTTGAAGCGGCTCATCAAGATTAAAATTCCTGACATTTTTATCCTCTAGGAGGCAAAGGTAGAGGGAGTTAGTCTCAAGGAAATTCTCCCATAACTTTGGAATAATAAAGAAGGAATATCGATGGATGTAGAAGGAACTGTAAGTGGTTTGGCTATACTCTTGAATAGGCATTTCTTCTCAATTTTATTGGTTGATAGTTCTCATTCTTGTCTCACTGTAAATTTCAAGGATCTAAATGGAGATAACCATATAATGATCTCTAATGTTCATGATCCTAACATTTATATCCTCTTTGGGCTCTTTGGAGTTCACAAAATTTCATAAGGATCTCTCTTTAGTTGATATAAGCCCTAAGTTGGGATGGTTTACATGGAGCAACAAGAGGGTAGGGGATGAAAATAAAAAGTGCAATTTAGATAGATTTTTGGTGAATTCAAAGTGTCTTCTCACCTCAATATTTTTTAATTCAGTGGTTATTCACTTTTTTGGGTCAGATCACTAGTCTATAAGTATGCATATTAACAAAAATAGGAAACCTATTGGAATACACTTCAAAATTAAATCCTTTTGATTTGAACACTCTAGGTTTAAAGAAGCTTTAGAAGAGTGGTGGAGAATGGATGTCAGGGGGTGTAGGAGGTGTATAATTTATAAGAAGTTGATTGAGATCAAGAGGCAAGCAAGAATCTAGAACAAAAAAATAATGGGGAACCATTTTTAAAATAAAACAAAGGTGGAATGACTTGAAAACTATTGAGGTTTCCTTGGCCCTGAATGGCCTCACCCCCAAGCTTAGGGAGATGGAAAAATAGTTGTCGAAGAGAAAAGAATAATTCTAAGAATGGAGGAATTCCTTTGGTAGCAGAAATCTAGAATCAAGTAGTTGAAGGAAGGTTACTAAAACACTAAGTTTTTTCACTTCACCACAAATATCAAAAGACAAAGCAACAAGATCATAAGTATTCAACTCCCCTCTAGTTTGGTTGTTGAGGATGTAGAAGCAATCAGAATAGAAGGTTTTAATTTTTTCAAGTAAATGCTTGCCTCAAATTTTCCAATTAACCAAGAGGCTCAAGAGGCTTTGCTAAGAAATATCCTAGAGATAATTAATGACTCTTAGAATGAGGAATTATTGTTTCCCTTGTCTAAGGAGGAAATCTAAAGAGATGCATTCTCCCTGGGGGATACAAAATCTTTAGGTCTGAATGAGTTCCAAGCAAAATCTTCCAGAACTTTTGGGATATAGTTGGGGAAGATGTGTAGAGGGTTGCATAGGAATGTAGATGCAGAAGATATATTATGAAGACTTGGAATTAAACATACATTTCTCTCATTCCTAAAAATAAAACATAAAATACTTCAACGAGTTTAGACCAATTACCCTTCACAATTTGGTGTACAAAATTGTCTCTAAGGTAATGTTAATAAGACAATAAATACTTAGAGGGTATAATTTTTAGGAACAAATTGGTTTTCTCAAAGGTAGGAAAATTTTGGACAATATTACTTTGGCACATGAGACCATATATTCTATTAAGACAAGGAAGAAAGAAGGTATGATGGTAAAGTTGGATATAAATAAATCCTACGGCATAGTCTCATGGGATTTTCTTATAAAATCCATACGTAATTTTAGATTCGGCAAGGTATGGTATAAATGGATAAACAACTATATCTCCCCCATCTCTTATGTGATGTTAATTAATGGTGTTGTGGTGGATTTCCCGAGTGCTAAAAGGGGTCTAAGGCAAGGTAACCCCCTAAATCCCCCTTTTTTTCCTCATTACTGTTCTCTGAAGAGATTTGAAGAAGTAATCCAACAATAGGAATCTAAAAGGGCTAAAATTTTCTAGTGGGATAAGTACCATGACTCACTTGTAATTTGTTGACAATAAAATTATTTTCGGTGAAAGTCATGGCAAGGGAAGCTAGATGCATAAAAAAATTCTTAATGCAATATGAGCAAGTAGTTAAACAAAAATTAAACATGATAAAATCCAAAGTTTTCTTTTTGAAATATTTTTGTGAGGATAGCTTGGAGATTCAAAGGATTTTAGGGTTTGAGGTGGACAATTTTCCTAGTAAATATCTGGGTATATCATTGCTAGATAAAAGATCTTCAAATGTAGAATGGAGAAATGTAATTGATCGAGTTCAAGGGAAGTTGGCCTCTTGGAAGGGTAAATAGATTTCTATGGTTGGCATGATAACAGTGATAAAGTATTCTTTGGTGTCAGTACCCATATGTGTGATGTTGATTATTCAAATCCCTAGCAAGGTGGCTTCGATCTTAGATAAGAATTGACGCATATTTCTTTGCAAAGATACTAAAAACACTTTCAAATACAATCTTATCAGGTGGGAAGAAATATGTAAGACAAAAATAAAAATTAAGGGGGGCCTCAGGCTCAGATATTGCAAGAAGATGAATAAGGCTCTAGTTGCCAAGATGGCATGGAGATTTTATAAGGAAAATAAAAAGACACCAGAGTAAGGCTCTCCAAGGTAAATATTTGTAGAATGATTCATACAACCTTTTTAGGAATTCTTCAATTCTACCTATGGGTTCCAACATTTGAAATTTTATTAGGTATTGCAATAATCTTATCAATTCAAACATCAAGTGGGAATCAAGGAAAGGGGATAATATTAATTTTTGGCATGACTATTGGATTGAAGATCAAGTGTTGAAGGACATTCAAACTTTGTGTTTGCTAGCTACTCATCTTGAGCTTTGGGTGATGTGAAGGTTAAAGATTATATGATGGGAAACTCTCAAATATAAAAGGTGGAAGACATTAATTTATCCGATTGTTGATCTTGACAAAGCCTATGATGTTCTCCCAGAAAATATTACCAAATGGTTCATTTTAATTTCAAACAATGAAAATAAGATGGTGTGGGGAGATCATGGCAATGATAAGGTTTTGGTTAGCTCAGTTTACCAATTTTATTTTTATAACATAAATGACAACATCAAATCAATGCGCATAATGTGTAGAAGCAAAGGTGAGGATAATTACCATATTTTTATTCATTATGACTTGACCTAGAAGGTCTGGTGTTTATTTATGGATAAATGGGATTCAGTATGGGTCTTTCCTCCTCACATTCCTAGTATCCTAGAAGGATGTTATATCAAGATTAAAAGTATAGGTTTACAATTCATTTGGAACAATGTGGCTACCTTGATTGTTTAGAGCTTATGGTTGGAATAAAATATGAGAACTTTTTAAGGAGTAGAAAAATTGGTGGAAAGAATTTGGGATTTGGTGGAAAATAATATCTCAAAGTTGGGAGAAATATATAAGGAGGAAGATTGGAATTTAAGAGAGAATAAGGTCAACTAGGGTAATTCTTGGCCTTGGTTTACATGGTTAGTGCAAGAAAAACAAATATAAAAAATGAAGTTGACTAAATGTGTTTGGTAATTGCCTAACACTAGTTGGATTAAATCAATAGTGCAACCCAAGGCAATATAAGGAAGGCTAGGGGCAGTGGTGTTTTTTAAAGACCTAATGGATTATCCTATAGGTCTCTACACAAATGATTTTGATTTTGATATAAATAATATGTTTGAAGCCAATGTTATGGGGTTTGATGATTTCTAGTGAAAGGGGTGGAAGAAATTATGGGTAGAGAGATATTCAAAGTTGGTCATTGGGGCAATGAAAGGAGAATTATTTTAGAATTGGATATTGGAGGTGATCATTTAGGATGGATAGTTAATGGATAAGAAGTTTAAAGATATTAATTTTTTGCATATTGGAAAAAAGGGCAATCAAGTAGTGGATTGGGTTGTTAATCAAGGAGTGATCTTTCATGAAAAAGAAGGCTCTACAACTAAATGTTGGTTGGATGGTTCCTTGCATATTGATATTAGATTGATTCAATTTGATATCATTAGGATACCTCCTAATATTGGGTTGTGAGAACGATAGTTGGAGACTTAATAGGTAAATTAAGATATGACAATGATTGATGTTTGTAGGCAATGTGATGTAGGATGTGGGGACCCAAGATGAGTAATGTTTGTGTAATTTCCTATGGAGGGAGTGTTGGTACCATTTCCTCTTGGTTCAAAATTTTCCTCTCTTTTTCTCTTGTCCTTCAAGGGGCCATGGGCCCTGATTTGTGTTCTTCCTTTCTACTAGTTTCATCTTTCTCTTTTGGTTCCTCAACACACTAAACCTAGTTTTTTGGGGCTATGTAGCCTATTTCAATTGATTCTTTAATGGTTATTGGATCCTAAACTAGGTAATATATAAAAATATAGAATGGAATATTTCCATGCCAAGCATTTGCTTGGTTTTTTCTCTATAAACTAGAAACTTTTTAAGGAAAACGCCTTTTTTTTGTTGCCATATTTTCGTAGTCTACCCTTCAATTTGGCATTTACACTTTTGCACGGGTTTTAACATTTTCCTTACACATTGGAGGATGTGATGGGATGATTACACAATTTTTTGTGACCCACTTTGATGAAACATTCATGGCTTGCAACAATTTCTACTAGCCATGAACATTATAGTGAGCATGGTCATCCTAACAAAGATGAGACATTAGTCACCAATAAATCATTGGTAGATATTTTGATATGCATAGTGTTGTTTATCCTAGGAGAATGATACCCACTAATGAATAAAGACTGGGAAAAATTTCCTTAACCACTTACTTTGTATACAAAGCCTAAGTAATAGTAGTCATCCATGCATATTTGTATGCACTCTTCAAATGGCTTCCCTACAGATTACCCACTCTTGTTGAATATAATAATTTGTATAAGGAATTTGAAGAAGGTGAACATTTTCTTTTCCACAAGAGAGATTCTCAACCAATAATCCACTTATTGGGCCCATATACAATGCTAGTTTTTATTAGCCAATAGTGTACCTTCAAGAGACAAATACCTCTAGTAACTATGAAATTATGTGTCATTGGTTAATCCTTCAAACCAATAGCACACTATTTTATAATTATCAGAGGTACTTGTCTCTTGAAGATGTGTCATTGGCTAATGAAAATCAACATATATTATATATATTTATATTACATTATATATTATATATTGAATTATATTATATATTTATTATATTATATATAATTATCTTATTATATTATATATAATTATCTTATTATATTATATATAATTATCTTATTATATATAAATATGTTATATAATATATTATATTATATTATATAATCTATGGTATCAAAATTTTAGGGAGGTCAATCCCCTCTTGCTTGGTATCGAAATATGACCATGTTTGATATGTACTCAAGTTTGTTTCATCATACTTTTGGGTTGGCAACTATTCTCCTCTTAGTCTAGCATGTAAGGGAGAATGTGGCAATGTGTTGAGATGATAGGGACTTTCTCCCATACCCTACATGTTGAAGACAATATAATGGTATCTATCAAGGTTTCAAAACTATACATGTTTCCATGCTTAGAATTAAAGTTTGTAATGTCTTGATCAACAATAGTGTGACATCAACATTTTGATGGGATGTTTGATATTGTCAGTGTTTTAAGGAGTTCAATACTCTCATCTTGTGGATGGTCATACAAATGAAGGCTTGATGGACTAATATAATTCCAGTGACCTAATGTCATGAGGTGAGTTGCTATGCATGTCAATATTTTTTGATGGTTATCCTCTCATCCTATTCTTGGTAAGATATGAGTTTGGTGTGAAATGATAGATGCTCCTTTGTTTTTCAAAGGTTTTTAGGAAGTAATGTGATGCAAATGCACCTTTTAAATTCAAAACCCTTAACTTAAGTGACTGCAACATCATATATTTTTAAAGCCCTAACTACAAAGATTGCAACACCAAAACATTTTAGAAACCTAACACACAAATATTACTTTTCCATGTCACACCAAAATGCCAAATTATGGATTCCCATATCACACCAAAGGAAAAAGCTACTACGTGATAAAAGATAACAATGGAGATCAAAACCATTAGATTTATAAAATTGACAAATCTAAGTGAATTTGCATAAGAAATTATTAGAACCTATATTCCAACCATTTTAAGTAATGTGCACATGCATCTTTAACGTTAATAGTAGAATAGCAAAGATAGTGAAGAAGAGAATATTATAGACAATAATGGACTTCCATGGGTGTGGAAGTTAGCAAAATCCAGCATTTTGTTACTTCCAATAATTTGAAAAAGCATCCTCATTGACAATAATATGAATAATATGAAGCCTGCTACCAAAAAATAGTATCCTTAAAAATAAAAGATACAACCCTAAATCGTGAAAGAACATAATTTCAATGGAAAACCATAATATCATGGCCCCTATTTATGAGGGTTATATTTGTAGGGTGATAAATCCTATGTAGTTTATTGAGATTAGGTGAGATTTTAGCTTGACTCTTCACCAAAGAAATGGGAGACATTGCTACCACCCATTTTTGTAGGAAATACATTCTTCATGTAGCTCTCCCTAATATTTTGGTTGCTTTTTGTTTCCATTTACATATGTAAATTACCTCTCATCCTTTGTTTCATTCACATTTTCTAGTTACTACTATACCATAGAAAACAAAGCAAAGATGTGTATATTAAAATAAGAACAAAATTCAAATGTGTTATCATCTTCTTAATTTTGAACCCCCAAAAAATTAATGTCTCTCACTATAGATCATGCCATGTTATAGAAACATGTCTCTTTTCTCTACAAGGTTGAAAGAATTCATTAAAGGTTCTATGAAGAACCAACTTCTAAAATCCCAAAGGTTATATCACAAATCGTGTCCCATGTTTGTGAGGTTTCCCATGTCATAGATTTGTATAAGGGTGTAGGTTTCAAGTGTATATTTAAACATCAACAATTTTGGTACACTTGATGGGAGATGATTCAGAGACTTAAATATATGCTTCATTGGTTCTTGTTTTAAATTTTGTGATTTTGATGGAAAATCACAAAAATATCAACTTGTAGGAGCATGAATCTTCCATTTGTTGACTTCGTTGGTAACTCCATTAAAGAAAATATCTAGAATATTCATTTTTGTAGATGATGAAAAACCATAATATTCATGTGCATTCAAATATTTCAACAAGAAATTTGTCTTTTGTAGCTTGGTACTCAAGTGGTCTATTACAAAAAACAAGGTTGTTAGATTCCTAAATCAATGTTGAAGGGATTACCTCATTTTCATAGAGATGAATTTATCTATCATGTAGATCATATCTAAGATAATGCTAATTTATGCAATATTCATAATGTCATAGATCAAAATGTTGTTCTTCAATTGCTTGCTTTTTCTCTTAAAGGTAAAGCATGTGAACGGTTCAAAACTTTTCCATTTGGTTTGATATCAAGTTGGGATCAACTCAATTATCTACTTTTCAATCACTTCAAAGTGAGTGTACATACCAACTCAAATGTTCAAAGTATTGGCACAATCAAGAGATACCCTACATAATGCATGCATGATTTTAATGCGCGATTGATAAGGTATCAAAAATATTTACAGTTAATGTTACACCTCTTGATTTTGTATTCATATACTTCTTACGAGCTTTAGATCCAAAAACTGTCATTATGATAGAAGTTCTAGGAGGTGAGACCTTACCACAATCCTATGATTTAGTTGTCAGAGCTGAAATGAACCTCATAGAAGCCAAAAAATTGCATCCTTCTTTGATAAAACCATTGGTTCCTTAGGAGAATACCCTTTCCCAAGTTGCCTCACATGAAAGAATGCAAGTTCATACCTTTGTACCCACTCACCCTATTGATTTTTTAGATCCAAAATAGGTGGCTAAGATAAAAAAATCTTACAAAACACTTTCCCCATGAGCTCAATGAGCTAAAAAACCAATGCATTTACCTGAATGATCCAAATTTCTTGCCTCTAAACCCTCAAGAGCAACAATATGCATGTAACCAAATTATAAAGAAACCTCTTTCTCATTCATAAAGATTTATTCAAAATTGTGCTTCTCAAGATTCTATATTTTCAAGGCTATTTTTTTTGTCAATAGAAATGCCACAAATAATTATTTAATCATGATTTCATGATAAGTATTCACATGACAATTTCTAGATCACTTCACATTTTTTATATGGACTAAGTCAAAAATGAATTTCAAGAATGCACATATGCCAATGATAGAATAAACCTAGGTTTAACTCATGTTATACCCCTAATTAAATATTAGGTTAGAATTTGTTGGAATATGAAGTCAATTTATTGTTATTCCAGCGGTGATGAATAGTCAATATTGATATCTAGCTAGTGCTTCAGGTATGCATCTGGCGTGGCTGAAGGCGTACTATTCAACTAAAGGTTGAAATGACGAGGGATCCCAAGGGGCTATCATAGCCCCCTAGATGTTGAAGGCATTTTCAACCAAGCCAAAAATCTTTTGGGGATTCCCTATTTTTGGTAGTTTTGATAAATGTTTGACATATAGTTGCATGAGTCACACTTTCTATTTCTGAAAAGTTTTATTCAACAAGGACTGTAAAAAATTAGATTTCTTATACTCTGTTGAAGTCAAGTTGTTTGTAACTTTTGAAGGTTGTTGTAATTGCAAGATTTTCTAAGAAATAAAATACAAAATATCTTTTCTCGTGGTTTTTTCTTGGTATAATTTTACTAGGTTTTCCACGTAAATATCGTGTTAAATTTGTGCTTATTATTTTTCTTTGTTTATTCTGCACTGTAATTTTTCTTAAAGTTAGTATCAAAGTGAGGTTTTTTGTGCAAAAGTTTGATGGTTCTAATTTTTCTTTATGGAAGCTAAAGATTCAAGATTTATTAGTGAAGGATGGATGTGCCCTAGCTCTCAAAGGGGTAGTGTCAAAACCTACAGCCATGATCAAGGAAAATTGGAATGAAAAGGATAGAATGGGTAGAGCAACAATCTAATTATCTTGAGAAAATTTAGTACTATTTAATGTTGTAGAGGAGAAAATTGCACATGACTCATGGACTAAGCTTGAAAATTTGTATGAGACAAATTCATTGGAAAATAAAATTTTGTTACGTAGGCAGCTATATAATTTGAGAATGCATGACAATTCATCTATCACAAATCATTTGAATGATTTCAACACACTGACACAAGTTGGATTCAATGGGGAAATTGAAAAAGAAGATAAGATAACAATTTTATTATGCTCATTTCCTGAAACTTGGGATCAACTGGTCATGGCTCTTAATAACTCAACACCAAGTGGGAAATTTTTCTTTGAAGATGTGTTGGCTGCTATAATTTTTACAAATTCAAGGTGGAAGACATCTCAAGTATCTTCTTCTAAGGAAGCCCTAATTGCAAGAGACAAAACTTAGGAAAGAGGAAATACTAAGGGTGGACAAACCGAGTCCAAATCCAAGGGGAAAAAAAAGTAAAATGTTGGAACTATGGAAAAATGTACATGTCAAAAGAGATTGTAGGTTGCCAAAAGTTGGAAAAGAAAATTCTAGTTCATGGGCATCTAGGGAAAACATAGCAGAAGTTCAAATACCATTGGAAGACAAAGAGGTATTAACTATTAATCTAAGAGGCTCTTTACTTCATGTTTGGATTCTTGA
>VDFB02176923.1:18897-66462 GCA_007258455.2 Sequoia sempervirens
GGGAAGAGCTTTCAGGGCCGAAACCGGAATGGCGCCCCAAACAGCAGGTGCTATCGGAGCTACCAGGGGGCTTCCAGCATCCCATGCTACATAATTTCTGTTCGCGGCCGGCAACATGGTGAGAGGAAAGGGTGGTGGGAATGGAACGGTTACTAACTGATTTGCGGCCTGGACTGTCCCTAATGGAGGCACTAGTAAACCTGGGTTATTTGCAGTTTGGGATCTAGTTACAGGCCGATGGCTCATACACCCTTTTAGAAGATGATTTCATTAGCTTGGGTCCCACCGGGCGTGCCAGAAAAAAGACAAACTGTTGACGCCAAAATTTGACTAGATAACAGTGCCTTTATGGGAAACTCAGTTCAAGGGGGACCCCTTTGCGCCAAACTGAGTGACCTCCAGATTTTAAAGAAGCTGGCTTCTTCTATATAATGGGTTTTGGAAAGGGAAAAGGAAACAGATATAATGAAACAAATATTAATCTAAGGCGATGCGCCAAAGCTTTCTGATAGGCACGATAAATCATAGACTCAAGGGCCTGAATGTTATTGTTATGTTCCAAAACATCGGAAACTTAAAGCAATAGCATAAACAATTCATTTAATTGACATAAAACAGTATCGCATACATTCTTACTGCTAAGAAGAGTCATTAAGACATGATTTAGACCAGCAAGTTTGCATTCAATGTATAGAAGTCTCCTCAAATAAAATGCCTAAGACAATAAGAAGCACAGTTCACAGTTTAATCAAGACATGAAAAATAGAAAGGCCGAACAATAGGCACAGTCTGAAATCTTCTTACGAATAAACATGAAAAAGAGGCCTGGTGTCTCTTGCTAAAACCAGTATTCTTTCTAAAAATCTTGGACCCCCTCTCCTCAACAGAGAGAGTATATATAGCCAGAGAGCAAAATCCCACCGCCTGGAGAGTTGTAACAGAAAGATTCCACAATCTCCCGCAATGATGCCCGAATAAGGATATTCCCAATGCCGTTATGAGAGCAGCCAGTCAGAGCACCGCATCCAGTCGATTAGTTACAGGCGTGCCCTTTGTAATGATGGCAGTGGTCCCAACCAGGCTTCGAAGCGACAAGTGCTACCCACCGCTTTAGAGAACCATGACGAGCAGCACCCAATAACACCATTCCGCTCGGCCATCCCATAGCTTGCTTTGATAATCAATGTAAGGCACGTGGCAGCAAATCGCGGCCCGAATGAAAACTCCTCCCCCATCGACCGTGAGCTTGCGGAGGAATGACACGTGTTCCGGGGACTGAGGCTACTTTGAAAATGGGGAAAGGCCGTATGAACCGGGTGGTGAAAGACGCGTGGCCGCGTTTCGCAACCCGGGGTGCTCTCATCCCGGCTGCTGTTTAAAAGCTGCGCACCGCTGACGCGTGGGCGAAGGTAGGTCCCGCCAGGAAATAAAGAGGGCCAATAGAAGTCTTTTGCGGCCCGACGCACATATTCTATCCTTGTTAGGAAAGTTTGCGATACATCACCACGTACAAAAATGTGGGCCCCTCGATGAACCCTAGGAGTATCAGACCTTTATGAAAGGCTTAGCAACCCGAATGAAACACAAAGCAAAGAAAATGAAAAACCCCGCAGGCGAGACACGTGGGCGCCCAGTGCAGCATTTCAGGAGCCGAAAGGGGAGCCACCTGCCGAAGTTGCGAAGCGAGGAATGTGCAAAGGGAAAGATCAAAACCTGTCGGGAAGCCGAAGAAACGCGGAGACGCACGGGCCAGCGCACGAACATGTGCAAAAAATGGGACCCAAGGGAGCTGCTTGAATCATTATTTCAACGCTCATATTTTAATAAAGTTTTTGTTGAAAATTTTATATCTCAACTTTGTAAAAGATAAATATTTGCTCCACATGGAAAAAATATAACTTGTGATTGTTGACAAATACAACAATCAATAGCCAGTGAAGAGATCGTGGATGCGTTAGTATCTACCTAATGACAAGTATTGATAATGAAATAATAGTATTTGTTTTACAATAGAAGGTTAATGGAAATACAAGTAAAAAAATATAATAATTATGTTAAATTGAAGTTTTGGCTTCTTGATTTTTAAGTGTATATTATATGGATAAATAATTTGAGGCAACATAAGTAAATGAATTATGATAATGTAATTTTGAAAAAAGTTAATTACAACCATTCAATGTTTTAAATGATGCATTTTAGACAAGTACTACCAATAAAATTTGAAATGTAAGAAATAAGCCTTATTTTATTTTAAAAAATGTTATATTATCCTAACATCACCCGATTCATTTGACATATATCTTCTTCTAATATTCATTAAATAAAAATAATTATCTAATAACCAACTCAATCATCTTCCTAACATTAAGTAAATAAATTCTAATAATTTATTTAATTTTAATAAATCTTTTCATTTAATGTTCAAATTAATTAAATATTTATTTATCTAAATTCATCATTCTCATTTCAAATGTATTAAATAAATATAATTATTTAATTCTTATTTCCACTCAAATCATTAGTTGACCAATTACTCGTTTGCACAATCCAAATCATGATTAGTCAAGGTAACCTTGCACATAACTCAACACAAATTACAATACTCAAAAAAATGAATTTTTGGATCCCCACCCTCTATTTTCTTCAAGAAAATATCAACCCTTCAAATACCTTCGATTATGGACCTTTTCAAGTGCACTTATCACAAAGTGACACTTGAAGGCTTCTCATGTATGCAATCCTCTAGATCATCCCTAACTATTGATCTTCCAAATCAATTTCAACCATCAATCCTCCTCCAAAATCTATAAATAACTCATCAAATGAGCTAATTTAAAAAATAATATTTGAAGGAAAAGTCATGTTTCTATTTTGAGCACTTAACATCCAATTTTTCACACACCAATTTCTATTATGAACATGACCACCATAGGTGCAACAAGAGATTTGTGGGTGAACGATTATCTATGTTCTTTTATACACCAATCCATCTTAAGTAAATAAACTAACTATAAAATAATTATTTAAGTACATATAACAAAATAAAATAACTCTTAAATAAATAAACATTGTTCACATCCACAAAAACTTAAAAAATAAAAAAATCATTTAGATGTAATAACTAGTGAAGTAAACATTGCTTAGATAATTATTAAAAATGATATTCTCATATATGCATATGTATATCTATATATGTATATATGTATATATATGCATGTATATATGTATGTAAATACGTGTGTGTGTGTGTGTATTTATGTATCTATATACTGTTACCAATTTTTTGCCACAGCTCGATTGGTGGAGCTGGCTGAATGTTATTGCATCATAAGGTGGAATTGCACTTAAGTTCAAATGCTATTTCGCATTTTACATTGAGTAACAGTTATACATTTTAGAGGAGAGATAAAGTTTCAGAAAAGGAGTTTTCGAAATGCCATTCAGATGTTGCAAAAATGACAGAAATACAGAATTGAACAAAGGAGCAAAATAGCATTTGAAATGCTTTTATTTATTTCATAAAAACTCATATTTACAAGGCTTCATTTGACTTCGACAATCAGAATGATATTACAACATTGCATGTAAATGCATTTTCTCTTCAATTGAAAAGCAGAATTGAAATCAAAGATCCACACAAGCCGTGGATGTAACTGTTACAACACATTGCTAATAGCACATTGCACTACTGGAGATGCAGAAAGTAAAACACATAAGTGACAGCATAATCATCATTGCCTGATTATCGACATTTGATGTTGAATGGTGCACCTTGTCTTCTTGAGCTCCGTCGACCTGTAAGAGGAAAAGAGGGGTGTCAGTGGCTCCAATTATGATGTAACTTATATGGAGCACCCGCAATAGTACAACCTACTATTAACCGTGTATTGAAACAATCCATCAAGTGCAGTGCAGAAGAAATTAGCTGAGGAGAAATAACAATATTCGTGATCATCATGTTCCATTTTTTATGTTAACGTTGTTGTTTTCCTTGTGCAGGTATAGGTAAAATCACGGAGTTGAACATTATTCGAAGACCAAGCATGTGGAGAAAAACAGGCTCCCACAAGGGTAGAGCTTGGCATGCTCCTCGCATTCATCACAAGAAGGCTGAGAAGGATATTGTAATCATTGTGTTCATCAAGAAAGTAAATATACAACCGAAAAATAAAATAGAGTTCATCTTTCAAGCCATCAAACTAACTGTCCACTCATAACAAACAGAAAGTGTTCTCTGGAAGCTACAGGTGGATCGTTAATTTAGATTGGCTCATTGATTCAACTGAGTACATTCATCACAATATTGTTGTATGGTCATGTTTTGCTGCTATGAGAGACAACGTGTCTTGTTTCATGTTATGCTACAGCTGTTTCCCATTTCCAAGAGTGAACAGGCATACATAATGCTTGATTATGAAAAGCACTGTTCAATAAGGGAGAACAAATAATATTGTTTCAAATTTTCATTCAAGAAGGTAATTGTGCATGAATCAGTTTTCACGTAATAAAGGCAGGTGAAGAGAGCCTCACATTTCCATCAAAAATAGTGAAATATCACGAGAATCAATACAACAAAGATAGCCAACCTAATTTTGGCTGAGAGTGAATATTGCTTTAGGAAGAGGAGACAATCAAAGTGGGAGATTTATTCTTCTATATCTTCAAAGAATTACAATTACAAGGTAGACAAATATGGATAGATTGAACATGAATAATTTACAATGTGGAGTCATTGAAACAATACAAAGAATTTGGAGTATTCACGTTGCAACTATTTAAGTGAAGTCATGCTGTCCAAGTGGACAAAAGTTATGAGTTTCATCGTTACAACAATTTGCTTTATAGTGCAATGAATGATCATTTCATACAGACAACATATGCGTAGGGAGCTATGGGCCACTCACAGTAAAAGTCAAGGGTAAATGAGGATGACATCATGTTATCTGGGAATGGTAAACAAGCACATGGAAGAGCAAGCTTCTTAGGCCTTCATAACAGCTAAATTTTTGAAGGAAAATTTGAGACTCACATGGTGTTGTGTGCAAGCAAAGAGAGATATATGAGAGCAAAAGGCATAAACTGTGCAGCTGTCATTCCGCAAGGGGAATGAAGAGATACAAAATCTTATTTAAGCTTTAAAGGAAAGAATTCTTGAGATTCTAAAACCCCAACTCAATATATACATACAAAAATAATATATATATCTTTCACTGTTTTCTAGTCCCGAGTGTAAGCAGGATAGAATGGCCGTGACTATCAAAGTGGAGAAGGCTTCATAGGTGAGTTTAAGTGCTGGTAATTCATTCTCTCTCAGAAATGATGAAAATTTCGAAGCTCAACAATACTCAAGTGAGCTCATATGGTGAGGATTTTAGGAATATGTTTCATAGAATGCATAAATAAGGGACATGTCGAGTCCATAAATTGAATACAAATAATATGCAGATTTGTTTATTTTTCATACACCCGTATTGGGGTTTGAGTTTATAACACATATTTCTTCAAAGTTTCCTAATACTCAGCTGAGTCTTCTTCAGAAAGGGAGCAGGGTTTTGTTTTTTTTTCATTTTTCTGAAAGACCATAATGGAATGTACAATTTCGAGCTCAATACACATATGAGAGTTTAAATTTAAGACAAATTTTTCAGAATCTCGTAAATATCATGGAGAGTCATACTGGTTTTCAACAGAAACAACAAATGAATAGTTTTCCTTCAAAATAATGAGTACCTGCATGAGGGTTTGTAATCAAATGAGAATTCCATTATATTTCAGTATACCCATGTCGGGTTTTGAACATGAAATGAAAAGACAGAACTAGCAATGGTGGGTCGGGCTCCGAAAATAACAGAAGGCCCATTTTGATGCATAAGTATGGCCATGAAATTATTAATGGAAGGTTACCTTTTTTATAGAGTTATGAAGCTTCTTAAAGCTTTTGTTTTGTGGAAACAATGTTAAGGAAGGTGAAGTGAGATGATGAAGCTTACCATGCGCGCCTTGGAGGAGTAGAAAAGCCATGACCAAGTTCTCACAGAGCTCCAAAAATGCAAGGTCGAGCTCACATAATGCGGCCGAATGGATTCATCAAGGAGCAAATATAGAGAAATACAATGATAAATGCATTAGAAATTGCATTGATACTGCGACCTCAAGGCCAGAAAGTGGCTCAGAAATAAAGTAAGGAGGCTCAAAAGATCTTGAATATAAGCTTACCATTGTCTCAAGAGGAAGGTCGAATAGATTGAAGGGAACAATCATGGAAATCAAGCATTTCATCTGGAACCCTAAACATGGTGGTGGCGGCACTGTTTGCAAATCGAGCCCTTCCAGAAGTTTCAAGTGCAAGTGAACTAAAGATTAGGGTTTGTTTCCCTTTTGCCATGTTGCCCTAATTCGAACCTAGGGACTTCTCATTTTTACCAAATTTCATGCCAAGTTTTATATGGTCGATTTTCAATGCTTAGGTCAAGCTTTGTGAGGATGGGGAAGATATTTGCTTAAGTCCCTAGGTTGTTTGATTTATTTTTATATGAGGGGCTATGGACTATTAGGCTTGTGATTATTATGTCTTAAGTTAAATTGATCTTGAAGAAATCAATTAGGGATACTAATGAGTAGAGTGTCTTGATATTTTTATGATTTTTTAAGAAAAATCAAAGCATTGTATTGGTGAATAGGAATGTAATTCTTTTTGCAAAATATTTTCAATCTTTAATTGCAAAAAATAGATTAATTGTGCAAATCTGCATCTTGTAAAGCAAATTCATAAAGCGATATTCTATAAATTGCTTTGTGTTTTCTTGCTATTTTTAGCAGATTTTTGTTGAATTTTCCTCTTGGTCAGATTTCAGACCTATCTTGGAGAGATAAGGTGTTTTTTGAGCTTTTAAAGCAAGATTAGCCTATTTTTAGAGGCTTGACAGTGTGATCATAAAAGCAGTGTGCTTTTTTCTGCTTTTAGGCAGTTTTTGAGACAGTTAGAAGCCTTTTTTTCCTTGAGCTTTTTCTGAGCTCGGATTAGGGTTTCTTGAGGGCTATGTATTGAAAGACTTAGTTTTTTTATCTTCTCAGTAGTTCAGATCGTGGTTTCTAGCTCATACACATTTTTTGAGCTTGTAAACCTTTTGGTACTTAGTTTTTCCAGATTGACACTCTTTTAGTTTTAATAGAACAACAGATTTCTCCTTATTTTCTGTCTCAAATTTTGTAATGGCAATCTGATGTACTTGTGTTTCCAAATCAGAAACCTTTTTATGTCTTGCTGTTATAGGTTGTGTTTCAGAATTACATGTTTTAGGTTGCATGTTGTATTTGTTTTCCAGATCTTCATGCAAATGACTGATGGGATATGTGCCAATGAGATTGTGAGAATTACTGTAATAGAGAGGCTGTTATGAGTGTTTAAGTCTGAATTTTCATAAGTTCGGTGAATCATCTGTTAGTCATAGGCTTTATTTTCAAGTTATCTTTTATCCCTTTCCTCAGAGGTTGTTTAAAATAGAATTCATCATTTAGAGAACCAACTCACTCTGGAGATTCCTTCTTCATTCAGATCACCCACATCTGAAGAAGGTTTCCATGTTTTAGTAGTTTGCTGAATATTGCATTCAACAGGGTGCAAATCTATTGACAACATATACATAAATACATATGTATGTGTATGTATATATATTTATGTATCTATATACATATATACATATGTATTTACATACATACACACACACACATACACATATATGTATATGTATATATATGTGTGTATATATATATATAATAATATATATGTTAGGTTATGAGACATTTACCTTACAAACCTATGCCATTTTTATGTCTCCATGTTTCTTGGAAAGTATCCTAGGGGACATGTGAGAAATGTATTTAATATTGTCATATTGTAATTGCATTATCAAGAGGAAATTTAATGTTGGTGGAGGTTACACATCACTAGAGGGAAAAATTATCCCTCCTAAGCATTCACATTGGGAATGTGAAGATTTCGTTGAGAAGTTGTTGAGATGACTTAGCATTGTTGTCATTGATGTCAAAACTTGGGATTCAGAAGGTTGCGCTCTAGATGATATACATAAATGATCTATCCTATCGAGTGCTATGATGTTATGTAGTGTGGATGTTATCCTTGATCCAAATATGGTAGTACTTCTTTTTGGGATATCCATGGAAGTCAGTTAATTCAGAATAATGAAGACTAATCTTTTGATGTTGGTTGCTGTGCTCAAAGCTTACTCGGGGTATCCTTTCTATCCGAACATTCATGCAACATGTTACAAGTTTTGGTATGTCTAATTATGTTTCTCTAGTTGGTACTGAAATTGATGATAATCAAGATTTGGTCTTGGTTGTGGCATTCCCATCGGCCCCAAAATATATTTCATGTAATTCAAGGTTTGCTATCTTCTGGTAATTATGCTATCTTATGTATGACCTATTTATGGGTCCCTTGGTAACGTGGTAAGAAGATATTTATGTTTGACCTATCTTTTGGGTCTGGTGCCTATGTGCCAAGCCTTATTGAATATTTCAAGATTATTCTTCAATCCAACATGTTTTGCATAAGGTATTTCAAGGTTGTTCTTCATGTTGACATGTTTTTGTTGTGCCGACTTAGGATTATGAAGATATTGTGTTTGGATGACTTAAAAGATTATGAAGGAAATGGAATGGTATAAGTAAAAATTGATTTTATTTGATGAAGTGAGAAGTATGGTGTGTGCGAGCAGATAAAATGGTGTGAAGGATTATGTGATAAGAAAGTTGAAGGCAAGTGTCAGGAAGAAGTAATCTGTTTTGCAGAGGTTGTGCGAGGAAGGTGGACAAAAGATTCTTGACCAGATCTACTATAGACAAATATTGTGCTCTAAACTGGAATTGACTTCATGCATACATAGATGCAACTCCATCAGTTCATTTTTGTCAGTGAGACTATTTTGTTTTTGTATTAATTGGGCAATGAAACCACTGGCAGTGAGCCTTATTTGTAGTGAGAATTTTTGGTAGTGAGCCTTTGTAAAAATCACCTTAACCGATGTTCTATAATTGAGAATTAACATTCTTTGTTGTTTTTCCCTTCTTGGGTTTCCACGTAAATTCTAGTGTTCATTGTGCATGGTGTTGTTATGTGCTTTCATGTTCATATTTGTTAGATTATTATCTGATTGATTTATGTTGGCTCTGGATTAATTAAAGTCAAGAAAATTGTTTTATGATAACTGATTCACCCCTCCCCTCTCATTTATCCAGACTGTTCAACAATTGGTATCAGAGCTTGGTCCCTTGGAGATAGAGCTTAACTGCTTGAGGGAGATCTTAGTAGCTTGAAGAAGATGGAAATAGATTATTACTTCGAGGAAGAACTAAAGATAACATTAGATGATATGGAAAGCACGAAATCTGAAAATGAAGAATTGAAAGAAAAACTCAAGGAGGAAAATGATTGTATCTCAAAGCTAAGGGAACAAATCCAGAAATTCAAAGCAAGACATAGAGAGGCCAGCTAGGAATTAAAGGAGTCAAAGGAAAGTGTTGTGGATCTAAAGCTATGGTTGGATGAATGCAAGAAGATTGAAGAAGATCTCAAAGATACTATCAAATAGAAAATGGAAGAATGAAGAAAATCTCAAGGATACCATCATACAAAAATCTAAATAAAATGAGAAGTTAGATCAAGAGTTAAGAAGGATGAAATTAGAAGTAAGAGTATTTGAAAGTAGCATAATTCTAGATCAACTCTTGTCCCTGAAAAAATGTCACAAGGATAAGGGAGGACTTGGCTTCTCTGGTGAAATCTTGAATCAAAACACTAAGGGTGAAGACAAAGCAGTTGAAGTTGAAGAGAGACCAGTTGTAACAAGCAAGGTCTAGAACTCTAGAACACCTACAAAAAGACCTTCGGTCAGGCAACCAAATGCTCAAAGGTACTTATCATTTAATGGCTATTGTTTTCTATCCAAAATTTTTGGACATAAGGCTATAGAGTGTAGAAGCAAGAAGGAAACAAGTATTCAATGCTTTAACTATCACAAGTTTGGTCACAAAGAAAGTCATTGCAGAAGTGAATTATCTAATCCATCCAAAAGGAATGGAATGAATAATCTCTTTCATTGTAATTCCTATTTATTCTATAGTTATGGTCACAAAGCTAATCAGTGCAGATCTAGGGTTCGCTCAGTTAAGTCAGGACAAAGATGTTACAAGTGCAGTCAACCCAGACATTATGCTAACACATGCAAATATGTTGCTCCGAAAAAGCCTAAAAACAAAAAGAAGGTTGCAAAATCAGTTAAATCTAAGAAGAAGACCGTCATGGTTTGGAAGAAAAAAGGAAACGAGTGTGGGGAGCTCTTCTGTGGTACCAAATCTTGTTACAAGCTCTTCCAAAATTTGAGCCAACTTCCTTGGCTCAGGAGGAGGTTTGCAATACATATCCTATTGGTTCCCCCTCTCCAAAGTAATATTGATGTGTTTTCAACATGACTAAGTTCAATCTGCTTGGTGATATATGATGAAGCTTAATCTGACTGATTGAAAAGTGAAGTACTATTGATGGCGTCATCGATGTAAGTTTTTGGCAACAAAATCATCATGAGCAATTAAGGATAAAAGGTGGAGTTTCAAATGATTTCTCATAGTTTGCAAAGAAGGAAAAGAGGTTTTGCTGAGCAATAAAAGGATTGAAGAAGCTAAGTGCGAAGGTGGAATCTGCAT
Source organism: Sequoia sempervirens (assembly GCA_007258455.2). NCBI lineage: Eukaryota > Viridiplantae > Streptophyta > Pinopsida > Cupressales > Cupressaceae > Sequoia > Sequoia sempervirens. The sequence continues at coordinate 29,623 of VDFB02176923.1, forward strand.
TGGTTAATAGTGAATTCAGTGGTGGTATCTCGCTAAGGCTGAAGGGAGTAGATTTGGATGAATTTGATCATCGAAAGATGAAGGAAATGGAACTAGGGTTGAAGACTGATGAATTGTAGAATGTAAGTACCCTGGGTATCAATTTATGGGGAGAATTTCCCTGGATTGCTGACAAAGAGTCTATCTTGTTTCTGTTGAGTCGATTCAAGGATGGAAACATCATTTTGGAAAAACCCTATCTGATCACTAAGGAAGCCATTGAAGCTATTACAGGATTGTGTAGTGTTGGTGACCTCCCTAGGAAGAAAGCGATGAAATACAGAGACGTGGAAGAACTTATTGGTATCGAAAAAGACCCCCGAGCTCTACTGATAAATACCATTTCTGATCTTGTAGTAAGGTATGTTGCTTACGATATCACTTACAAAATCTATTTTAGAAATCGTGAAGGTTTTATATCGCTTATTGCTGTGTATCTTGCACTTAAGATGGTGAAGGAAAATAAACAGTTTGACTTGTGTATCCTAATAATGGAAAACCTAATTGAGAATGTCAGAATGTCTTTGGTTGAGAGTTATCCTTTTTGGTTTGGGTCTCTACTCATATGTTTAGTATTTTACTTTCTGAGTTTGCTACCGACAAAGGAGAATGTTAAGTGGAAGTTCGACATCCCTGTTGAAAAGAAAGTTTATAGATATTTGGAATGTATGGAAGATAAAGCAAATGCATGCAAAGTTTATTTCTCATCCTTGCAGATGGATCTGTGCTCCAGTGTGATAATGTCTAGTGTTGTGCCTATCAGTTAGTTTGAGGAAGGTTCCTCCTCTGGTAAGAAGGATTTAGAAGTTGTCATTGGTGGTTCCCCTCTGGAACCTAAAAGGAGGAAAATTAACACAAAGGATGTCATCACTATCTTAGAAGAGAAGGAGAAGGAAGAAAAGTCTCTGCCTAGATCTGACTCTTTCAATCTAGATGAAGTTTGTTTGGTGTTGGATGAAGGTGATATGAAAAATATTGGTGAAATGTGGTATGCCTGCTCTCTAGTTAGTAGGCTTAAAATTGAAGATGCCTTAGTTGATTATCTGCTAAAAAAGGGTACTACTGTTTCTATTGTTTCTGACTTGTTATCGAATGATCTGGTAGAAGTTGTTGAAGAAAGGTTGTTGTGGGAAGGATTTGAAGGTCATAAGATCCAAGCTATGATTGAGAGGTGTGTCAAAGCCAAATAAAAATTATCCAAGCACATTGGTGAGACAAGAGAATGCATTAAGGAGATTTCTGACATCTACAGGTATTGTCTCCAGTGGTCTACTGCTATTGACAACTTTAGAAGCGAAATTGAAGCTATTGAATCTGAATTGAATGATATTGGAAAGTGTTTTGAATTCTTCAAAGATAAAGATGGAAAAAAAAGAATAAGAGTTGGTGAGTTGGAAGCTGAGTTATTGTCTACTCAGAGACAAAGGGGAAGATTTGGTTAGAAATTTTTGGTTGGTCAAAGAAAGGTGTAGATTGTTTGATGGATAATCTCTACTGGGATACTTTCTGATGTAGAGGATTGTGAACGTTAGTGCCTGTCTTTGGACTGGTCATCTTCATTTATGATTTTGAATGTACTGGAAAGTATGTGTGCCAAAATGGTTTATGTAGTACAAGCTTGGAAGAGGATTCTTCCAACTATGAGAGAAAGGTACAATAAAAATTTTCATGTGAAAAGTGTTATTTTTACTTGATCTCCTGAATTTTCTTATTTGGACCTTTTCCTTTGATGGAAAAAAGGGAGAGAAAATGAAGAGAAAAACAAAAACAAAAAGAGGAATTGAATTTCTTGACAAAGGGGGAGCGCTTGGAGTCTTTTGTTTGCAGTTTTTTATGTTTTTGAGTTTTTGCATTTTTTGAGTTTTTGTTGTTTTTCCATCAATGCCAAAGGGGGAGATTGTTGAGAAGTCTTAGCATTGTTTTCATTGATGTCAAAACTTGGGATCCGAAAGGTCGTGCTTCAGATGATATACATAAATGATCTATCCTATTGAGTGCTATGATGTTACGTAGTGTGGATGTTATCCTTGATCCAGATATGACAATACTTCTTTTTGGGACATTCGTGGAAGTCAGTTAATGCAGAATAATGAAGACTAATCTTTTGATGTTGGATGTTGTGCTCAAATCTTACTTCGGGTATCCTTGCTATCCAGACATTCATGTAGCATGTTACAAGTTTTGGTATGTCTAATTATGTTTCTCTGGTTGGTATTGGAATCGATGATAATCAAGATTTGGTCTTGGTTGTGGCATTCCCATCAGCTTCAAAATATATTTCATGTAATTCAAAGTTTGCTATCTTTTGTTAATTATGTTATCTTATGTATGACCTATTTATGGGTCCCTTGGTAACACGGTAAGAAGATCTTTATGTGCGACCTATCTTTTGGGTTCGGTGCCTATGTGCCAAGCCTTATTGAATATTTAAAGATTGTTCTTCAATCCGACATGTTTTGCATAAGGTATTTCAAGGTTGTTCTTCATGCCGACATGTTTTTGCTAGGTCGACTTAGGAGATTATGAAGATATTGTGTTTGGCTGACTTAGAAGATTATGAAGGAAATGGAATGGTATAAGTAAAAGTTGATTTTGTTTGATGAAGTGAGAAGTATGGTGTATGCGAGCAGATAAAATGGTGCAAAGGATTATGCGATAAGAAATCTGAAGGAAAGTGTTAGGAAGAAGTAATATGTTTTGAAAAGGTTGTGCGAGGAAGGTAGACAAAAGATTCTTGACCAGATTTGTTGTAGACATATATTGTGCTCTAAATTAGAATTGACTTCATGCATATGTAGATGCAACTTCATCAGTTCATTTTTGTTAGTGAGACTATTTTGTTTTTGTATTAATTGGGAAGTGATCCCACTGACAGTGAGCCTTACCTGTAGTGAGCATTTTTGGCAGTGAGATTTTGTAAAAATCACCTTAACTGGTGTCACCTTAACCAATGTTCTATAATTGAGAATTAGCATTCTTCTTGGTTTTTCCCTTCTTGGGTTTCCACGTAAATTCTAGTGTTCATTGTGCATGGTGTTGTTATGTGATTTCATGTTCATATTTGTTAGATTATTATTTGATTGATTTATGTTTGCTCTAAATTAATTAAAGTCAAGAAAATTGTTTTATGATAACTAATTCACCCCCCTCTCATTTATCTGGATTGTTCAACAGATTCTTGAGTGGGTCACCAAGTTTGGAGGGAAACAGGTGTCCATTGGTTCTCCATCTAGAAGTTGAACAGTCACTGGAGCATCTTGAATTCCAGAAGTTGAAGGGGCTATGGCTTAGGTTCCAATGTTGAAGCCTTACACATATTAATTAATTTATTATCATGACTCATGGTTTTCCAAGGAAGGGGCATGGGTTTTTACAAGTGGTTTTGGCACCTCTTGTTTCAATTTACCACTATGATTTTTTCTCTCACAAGTTCTATAAATTGGAACCTTCAGATGGTAGTATCATCTTGTGTTATTTGTAGGTGTATGGAAGCATATTCATTGTAGGAGATCAACAAGGAAGTGTATTATGGTGTATCTCTCTTTTGAAGATAAATAATATACTTATCCTCATTTCTTGTTGAAGTTTTTTCCGGAAAGGGTTTCTCCACGTAAATATGGTGTCATATTTGTTTGTTGATTTTTATATTATAATGATTGTGCAATCACATACATATAACCATATTTGGTAATCTTATTTTCAAATTTAAATACACATACATAAGTTAATATTGTAACTTAGTTCCACCTTATTTTCAACAATATATGTGTGTATATATGTATATATGCATATATACACATATATACACATATATACATATAGAGACACACATATACACACACATATAAACATATACACATATATGTTAATGTAAATAGAGTAATTATCTACCTAGTTAGCTAATCACCATTTTAGGATTGATCTATTCACACTTAGCTTAAGTTTACTTAGATTTCTTTTTCTTTTGTCTCACTTCAAATGGTTGATACATGTGTCCTCATGATTTGAGACACCTATTGACACTTGCTCACACACTTGTCAAGTGAGCTCACAAGTGTTCCATCTTTGTAGGAGCAGCCAAAGTTTCACTCCTACCTTCTCACCTCCTCACCCTTGCCATATATGCAAGTATTGATCATTGCATTTACACTTTATTTGTATATTGATAGACATACTATTGTGCTTATTTTGTTCACTTGTGGAAGTTTTTCTCATGCTCTTGATCTTGACATTCTCCAACATGGTATCAAAGACATGAGAGCATGTTCATTCCCACATCAAGGTGACTCACAAATAGTCCTATCAACGGAGTGTCATGGAGCCAAATGGACATTGACATTGCATCTAGAAGGCTTGATAAAAGAAAAAATACCTTTCATTTCATCAATTTTGATAATTTTAATTTTTTACAAATTTTTAAGCTTTTGTGCCTATTTTTATGAAAAGTGGTAAAAAATTGATGTTTTTAGACAGAGGGCCACTTTACCCTTTGCCAATCTACCAATCTTCCCATTTGTATTTTTTTGGGTCAACTTTTGTAATCTTGCAGGATTTTGGCTTCTCTTGGCATGTTCGGAGGTTAAAAAATGTTTTTGTTGTAGACATATTCTAGCAATTTCGGCCTATTTGCAAGTTTCGTAGTCGTCATATTTGGAGGATTCACCATTCCATTCAAGGGTTTCATAGCTTCATCAAAGGAATCCACTTCATTTTAGGCATTCTCAAGGTATTTTGATTGGGTTCCATCATCATTTTCATAGGCACCTCCATTGACCTACATGAGACAAATAGGCGACCATTTGATCTTTTTCCCATAACCTACATTTGTGTAGCCTCTTCATGTTTGTCCCTACATGTTTATAGCCTCCAATCCAATGGTCTCTCAACTATTTTTATGCCATCTCTCTTGAATTGGTCATCGACTTTCACATTGTGCTATATACTCTTCAACTTAGTCAAACCCCTTTTTATTTTCCTAAGTTAATGTTAGCACTTATTATTCAAAAAATACTTATTTTGTATCTATTAACATTTGATAGCAACTATTGTTATCATTTTATGCTATGATTAAATAACCACCGGGCTTTATCAAAGTGCTTAAAGAGGGTTTTTTTTTTGCATAACTTGCAAACAGTGAGTTGGTTTTTCAAGTGCAAATAGTCAATGCGAAGCTGGTTTACAAAGTAGCATTGAGATGATTTCAAAATTGTAATTTTGTAATCTATTTTTTAACCTCCAAAAATTAGTGTGATTTGTTCAATTTTCAATGGGGCACAACTTTCATCCAGTTTGTCAAAAAATGACATTTTTTTTGAAATTCATCATAATTTTGCAAGGATTTAAGGTTTGTAGTAAATTTAAGTTTTGGAAATCTTATTTTTAAATATTTACAAAAAATATCCTTGAGTTATAAACGTACGGTTTGGCTTCCAAACTTAACCAAAACTTGTAAATCTTGTCTTGCATCCTTTTTGGGGGGTCTAGATTCATATATAATATAGTTTGGAGGGTTTGGTAAGACATAATTCAAGTGCCTTGTTGTGTGTACATAATGGATCCAAAAATTGACTTGTTAACTTCACAGAATTTCCACACATGGAAAGTCAAAGTACAACAGCTAATTCAATCTAAGGGATTATGGTAAATGATTAATGGACAACAAAAGCATTTTACTAGAGAGTTTGAGTAGTTTAATTATCATAACAAGTTAGATGAAGCAATATGACTAATAGGTCTTCTTGTTTTTGATAATTTACAATTTCATATTTCTAGTTGTATGAACCCTAAGCAAATTGGGACAAATTTGAAGATATCTTTGTTAAAATTGATGAATTCAAGATTATATAATTGGATGTAGAATTAACAATGTTGTCTCTTGATGCCTTCTCTTATATTTAACATTTCTTGGTTCAATTTAAGTCTTTCCTTTATAGAATTCAAAGTTGTGGTAAAACAAAAACAGATAAAAAATGTGTCTTCTTGATTTTCTAGAAGCTATAAAGTCCTTATCAAATGTTTTCTTCTTCTTTCTACTCTACAACAGATGCTTTTAGAACAACACATATAATGCTTTCTTTTGAATAGTTTTGTGATAGACTCACAAGAGAACAATCTAAATTAATCTCTATAGATACTATCACCTCTTCAAAAAGTTAAGAATTAGTTGCTCAATCATCTAAGGGAAAGAAAAAAACTAAGGATCAAGCTAAGGGATCAAAATTAGACACTTAATTAGATTCATCTCCCTAGTCAAAAGGGAAAATTTCTAAGGACAAGCCCAAATGTACTTATTATAAAAGACGAGGACATGAAGAACACCAATGTTACAAAAATGAAATTGATGACTTGAAGACTCTTCTTTAATAAAATCAAATTCACTTGCCTAAGATAGGCAATTCTTCCCTTCTCACATCCACATTTTCAACGAAGCATAAGAATAAGGGTATGGCACTCACTTCTTTTGCAAACCACACATCACACAAGTGGCTTCTTGATTCTGAGGCATCACACCACATGGTTGCATCCAAGGAGCTATTTTCTATATTTGAGCCTTGTTCATTCCCACCAATATTGATGGCGAATAACACCTATATATCAACTCTTGGAAAATGATCTATTGGAAGTTGAGAAGGACCATTCAATGATGTACTTTATGTACCTTCCTTATCCAATAATATCATTTCCATTTATCATATTATACATAGTGACACAAGAAAAATAGTTTAATTCACACCAAATTTTGTGATTATCAGAGATTTGTAGAGTAAAGACATCATTGCCATGGGTCATGTTGATCTTGATTCCAGATTACACTCATTTTCTTTCTTTGGTTCTAATGACTAATATCTTCAACATGCATAAGGAGATATAATTTGGTTATTTGAACCTTAGAGTTATATCCTCCTAATCAATTCCTTCACCTTAAACTGATATCACATCTCCTTCATATTTTTCTTCTTCAAGATGGGAGCACATGTCTGAAAAAATTTATACATGAGTACCTAAGATGGCCTAGTAGCCGAGACTCATCATTAGTGCATACGTTACTCCCTAAGTTTCACTTAAGGGGGGGGCATTAGTGTAAATAGAGTCAATTTTTACCTAGTTAGCTAATCATTTTTCTAGGATTGACCTATTCACACCTAGCTTAAGTTTACTTAGGTTTATTTTTCTTTTGTCTCACTTCATATGGTTGATACATGTGTCCTCATAAATTGAAATACCTATTGATACTTTCTCATGCCACTTATCAAGTGACCTCACAAGTGTCCCATCTTTGGAGGGGTAGTAAGAGTTTCACTCCTACTTTCTCACCTCTTCATCCTTTCCTATATATGCAAGGATTTATTATTGTATTTACACCTCTTCATTTGTATATTGATATAAATACTATTGTGCTTATTTTGTTCACTTGTGGAAGTTTGTTTCATGCTCTTGATCTTGATATTCTCCAAAATACATATATACATACATACGTACATATAAGCATATATATCGATAAATATACATACCCACATATGTATATACATACATACATATATACTCTCTATGCAATATCATTTATAAATCATCTCCAAGGTAATGGAAAATTACCTTAAATATGTTTTATCTTCCATCATCTCTATTAAACAAAGTCGCTTCACCCCTAGGATGAATATATCAAATGGTATTATCATTACACATGAGGAAATCCACTCCTTAATTGCATCAAATCATAAAATCATGATCATGAAATTGGATATAAGAAAATCCTATGATCCAATAAGTTGGATATTTATTATACACATTCTTGATGTATTTGGGTATGAGAAATCATGGCTAGATTAAATTTTTGAATGTATTTCAATAATTAGATAATATGTTCATGTCAATGGGACTCCCCATGGTTTCTTTGAGGCTTCTATAGGCCTTAAAAAAAGAGATCCTCTATCCCATTTCTTTTTTTGATCATGGAAAAGGCTCTTGGTAGGTCTATTAGTAGCTTGGCTTGCACAAGTGAATGACATGGTGTGTAGGTTGCCAGGGTTCTTGACCTCATTACTCACCAACTATTTGTGAATGAAACCTTTATTTTTAGCACTAAAAATTTGGAGAGGGAAACTTTCATAAAGGGGAACTTGAATCATACTCCTCCACTTCTATTCAATAAATTAATCGAGACAAGTCAAGTATTTAATTTTTTAATGTGAAAAATGTAATGCAAAGAAGAATTGTTAATTTTCTAGGCTTTAAGATAGAATCAATTCTCAAAAAATACCTAGGTATCCCTTTATTGAAAGACACTTCCAGACCCTCTTCATGGAAAGATACTATAGGTTTCTACAAGGAAAAAACTAAAATTTGGAAAGGTAGATGACTAACTTTGGCTAGTAGAACTATCATGGTAAAAAATTTCTTATTCACGATCCCTATCTACTTTATTTCTTGCATTCAACTCATAAAGAGAGTGACTCAAGAAATCAACAATATAATAGAAATTTCTTGTGGGATAGATCAAATAAAATTAGAAGGATCCCATTTATCAACTGGGACATTGTTAGAAGATCAAAGGAGGCTGATGAAATGGTATTCATTGTATATTAAAAAACTTGGTACTGCGAGCAAAGGTAGTATGAAAACTTTACGATTCTCCCTCAATGTTATGGAACTAGATCCTATAGAAAAAAATAGCTTGACAATTATAATGCTAATAGGATCCTCACAATAGACAATCCTCCTAGTGGCTCTCAAATTTGGCAATTCATGATGTTATGTCAACATCTCTAACATATCATATCTCCTAGAACATACGAAACGGTCAAACCACCAAATTTTTGTTTAATTCATGGAACGATGAATTGGTTCGCAATTCATATCTAGAATTGTAGGGTTGTGAGGATGTGATGATTGATCTCTAGGGGGGAAAGTGGTTGAATATGGAGCATAAGCCAAATGAACCTAGTTGGAAATGACACAACTTTAACACTACTCCTTCATCTCAATAGATAAAATCAAAATTAGTAAATATTTTGGCCTGTAGGTACACCAAATTGACTAATGAAGAAGATATAGATGAGCTATAAATTAGGAAGATACTTGTGCAAGATGAGCTTCAATATGTTGGATAATAAAATTGGTTATACCAAGCATCCTTTGGATCTTTGCTGGGGAAAAATCCCTCCCTAAGGTTGGCACCTTTTCCTAGTCTGCCCTAAACAAAATAATCTTAATTGGTGACCAACTAAAATATGTGGGAATTTTGGCCCTTCTCTATGTCCACTTTACACTTCAAATGAAGAGATGATTGATAAAATCTTACTTAATTTCCTTTAGCATCCAAATTCTAGTCATGGATCAAAGGAAAATTTGGTTGGTCTAATATGCTACATAATGATTTGATGAAATTTTTCAAGGAATAGCCTTAATTAAAAAAAACACTATGTGGGTTGATATTAGGTATGTCTCCATCTATGATAATATGTAATATCTAGAAATAATGTAACTACAAGATTTTCAATGACATCACCCTTTTGATTGAAAAACCCATAATAGAGTAAAAAATGGAATATGTGAATTTATAAATACAAAAGAGCTCACTACCACTTCCAAAATCTACACTTCATAGGATGATGAGATCTCTTGATGAGATCTCTAAAATATGGAAACTTTTGATGATCCCCAAGGGATTCTCAACTTCACTATAGAATGTCAAGTGTGATAAAAAAAAATAAGGCAAAATGGATGGCCCCTGGCGTGGAAAGCTAAAGCTTAATTTGACGGGGCCTCTTGAGGTAATCCTAGGATCTCTAGAGCTAGTTATTTAATTAGGAACAATTCAAGAATCCTCATCTAGGTGTCTTCAAAATATATTCCCTTTGGAACCAAAAACGAAGTAGAGCTAGAAGTGTTGTATGATGACCTTAATCTATGCATATTGAACATGTTGGAATACAATAATCTATCAAAGGAAATTCTATGATTTACATAAGTACAATAAAATTCAAAAAAGTTGATAAATTGGAAGCTTAGAGAAAGGTAGACCTCACTAGATCACTCCTCTCTCAATTGAAAGACTTCTCCATAAAACATGTATACATGGAGGAAAATATGGTTGTGGACCTCTTGACCAACTTTGGATGCAACTCACCTCACTCAAAATGTACTTCTAACCAACCTAACCCATGGAATGGACTACCACAAATATTGAACATTGAAATTACCCCAAGAGATGATATCATTGATCTTCTTGCCGCCTAAATATTCTTAAGATAATTCAATGTGTAAAGGAAAATGATTGCATGTATGAGGCTTGGTAGCTCATTTAATTTTTTTTGGATGTTTGTTGCAATTATAAAATGATAGACAAAGAGGTCATGGATAACATGTGGTGCAACTGTGCTACACAAGAGGTGTTGTTGCCAACTATGACACCTCTTTGAGATACATAATATTAAGAAGTAGGTGGCTAGATCATGGAGATGATTGGTGTTGGGAAACTTTCTTCATTCCATATTCATGACTTCAACTTAGTTAGGGACTTCCTCAATTTCATCATTGATCTTACAAGGCACAAAATATTGTCTTGACAAATCGCTGGTGGAAAAGTCCAAAATGACCATTTCAAATTATAACATAAAGGGTTCCATGCATGAAATCAAGGTTGTTTTCCCTAGAGAGGACATAAAGAAAAATAGATCCCTATACTTGTACCTTGACACCTATTTGGAAGGATTGACCATTCAAAAGTTTGAATACTTGTAGAAAATTGTTTCTAGTTTTGTTGGTCTCCTCTCATCCCAATTGTTGGGCCGGTTGGAAGAGATCAAAATAAGTCTTTGATGTATTGTAACATCTTGAAATATCTACATAACTTTGTTTACCAAGGATTTTGGACACAATATATAAAAGGGAAGCTACCCCCTTAGAAGTACTTTCCTATATATATAGTTCACATTCCATCCATTTGTAAATACAACTCACCAATTAATATATATAATAATATTTAAAATTAACATAGGCACCTCTTAACTTGGTAAGAAGATATCTATGGTTTTGGTATGTATAAAAATGTTATTGCTGATTCTATTAGACAATTTATACTAAAGAACATATGGAAAACTAGATGTTCAACAATGTTTTCTAAGAACTATCATCAAGCTACTGAAACTTTAAGGCTTTACTTTGACATCCTTCTTCAGGTGGCTTTTTTGTTTTCACATCTCCAAGTCTTATGCAAGAAGAATTCAATGATCATGGTTAAGCTTCAATAAATTAAAGAGCTTGAGTCTTACAATTCCAAGCCAATAACAAGTTTTATCAAAGAAAAGTTGTACAGTATATGAAATGATTGCTTCTTCTAACCTTTTTATTGCTACCTTTTACTTATGACTTGTTAATGTTTGTTTCCTTTAACTTCTTGTTGGAGCTCTTATTCTTTGTAAAACTACTTTGATTCAATATAAAAAAGACACACACACACACACACACACATATAGAAAGTACTATGTTCTTGTTAGAGGAGTATCTAGGGTGGTCAAGAGGATCTTGGAGAAGAATTGAAACATGAGAACATGGGTACAAGATTTCAAATAAAGTAGAAAACCTAATTTCATATTTACACTATTTTAAATATATGACTATTTTATCATAAAGATGTCAATTATATTTTTGCCTCTCCATGAGAAGTAGCAAAATTTTATTATTATTTAAGAAACTAGAAGATGGTGTTTCAAAATTATCTAGAGTAGAAGGAAAGGTTGATAGGTTGGAGAGCATACAATTGTATTGATAGTGAAGCTTAGTATCTCTTGACCTTATGAAGAATAAAAAGAATATGACAAAACCAAGTATCAACAAGGAGGACCATCTCATAGAAGATTTTACAAAATAGAAGTCAAAATTGACATTCAACTCTTTAATGGTGAAATAAGTGCTAAGAAGATGATAAATATGTAATATAATTACTTATTATATTAAAAAGACTAAACCTTATTGTTAATTGCATTACTTATAAATATTAAGTCAAACAATTCATTATAATATTTTTAATTGTAATATACAAAATAGTATTAATACACTTATCTACATGGGTGTAATTGTAATTTAAGAACAAAACCATTAAAAATAATGAGTGAGACATGCAAAAGCAAAGAGAACTTTTTATGTGAACAATTTTTTTTTTGACTGCAGGAATCAGTTGGGTATTCATCCCCCTATAATCTGCAATGCGCCTGGTAAACTTTTTTCACATGACCGGTGGCCTTGGTGCGACACGCCCTACGGTACCATAGGTTTGGGGGGAAGACTAGACCTCGTGACCTCTTTCCTGCAATAGGATGCTTTAGCCAATCGAGCTAGGGCCCCCACCCCTTTTTATGTAAACAATTTAATTATATTAGATATTAATATTTTTTATTTTTATATAACAAATTACAATATTATAAAAAACATACATCTAAACAAAAAATTATCATTTATCAAGTTGACTAAAAGTTAAAAAATAAATTGTTATATCATAAAATTTATATTTAAATTCAAAGGCACCAAAACTAAAAAAATTGGAATACTCTACTTTTTATTTAAAATACAATCAATTATTGATGAAGGTTTTATAAAATGACCCCAAAAATTAAATAATTTAGATGTTGTGTATATATGATTTCAAATAAATTGTACTCATTGATATAATACAAATAACCACTCTAAAACAAAATATATCATCAACATTTATCTCGTATCATAGGTTCAAACAATATCACATAATCTATAGTCACAACATATATGAGTGTCGCCAACTTATGGTGTGTAACCAACTAAAAAATATATATAATTATTTTAATTCTAAGTTAATGCTAATTATATCAATTCTCCCATTGCTCTCTTCACAAATTCTCACACAAGGGTGTGAATATGACAACCAAACACAATCACAATAGTTAGATATGACTAATAACATAAAATATATGGAATCTAGAGGTAAAATTCACAAATAGGATTTATGGCATATTTATTGAGCTTCCCATACTAAAAATTTGCCATTATGAATGCTCTAAGAAAGCAACTTACAAAGAGTAAAAAGACACACAATCACTTATCCAATCACCATGGATGTAAAATAAGCAAAGAAAGCATTAAAAAATGCAACGAAACATGTGTTTTGATTTATAATATATTTGAACTTACACTATAGTCTATTGATTCATAATTTTTCCAAACAAGAGGATCCATATTTCAAAATATAAAAACATAAAATTTAAATTTTCAAGTTTATAAATTCTTGAGTCATCATAAAAGTTCATAAAATTCATTTATAGAATTTCATGAATTGAAAGTGAATACATTGGAATTACATATCCATTTTCAAATATAGGATTCAATAAACTATTATTTGATAAACTTTTGCATACATAAATGTGAAACATTCATTACAATATGATATACATTTTTTCTCACTATGAATTAGGGAAATACATCCAAGTTGTACACCTTTCAAGCTTCAAAACCAATAATTTAATAACTCCTTTTTGACCAATGTGATGCTCTCAAACATCACCCCTCCTTGATAAGAGGGATTAATTATGGTTTCACACATATATTTTCCAATAAGGCTCATGGAAACATTGAGGAATATATTAAACACATGAGGGTTATCTTGAGAACAATATGAAATATGCTTGAACGATAAGACACAAAATCATTGTTGGTAAAGGAAAGAGAGTGCCTATCAATATGGACCTCAAATCCATATAGTGCACTTTAATGAGTTCCCTATTGGAATATCAATGCTTAAGTAACATATTCTCCATGAGGATGAAATGAAAGTTGAAACATATCTTGTAAAACCTTACCCTTTCGAGGATGAAAACTATAACAAACATGTAGGCAACATAAAAAATTCACATCATTAGACATTATATCCTCTTGATCATAAATCATCCCTTCTTAGGAAATTCTTTATCCTTCATGGGTAGAATCGATAGGCTCTTTACCTTCCAAAATTATGGCAATACTATACATGCTAAGGGAAGATCCTTAGCAAGCCTAAAAAAACCATTTCCACATACAAGGGGATCATCTCATTATTTTAAAAATGTATGCACAAAGGAGATAAACAACCATAAATACTTTAGGACTTCATTAATGGATGGAGAGAACACTTTTTCAAACAAAATTAAAAAAAAAAAGGCTAAAAGAAATTATAACCTTTCTACATGCTTATAAAATCAATAATAATATCATTTCTTTCATGGAGAAGAGATAAACAAAAAGAAGAATAAAAGCACTAGAATCTTATCTCTTGCAAAATCAATAGAGTTGCAAATATAGTGATAGCCACTCTCTTTCCAAGCTCCAATCCTTCTTCCAAAATTCAAGAACACTTCATGAGCTTCAAAACTCCTTAAATCCAAGCCATTTTGGTTTCTCTTTCATTTCCCCTTCTCAACCTCTCAAATTACAATAATGAATCCCAAATGTGGTAACCCCCTCCTTCTAACCCTTCCTTTAGTTAAAAACTTAACTCTAGTTTGCATGGCCTCATCTCTAAGTAGTTGTTGATGCATCTATTGTCTTCAAGGTGAGACGAGCATCCATAATTTTCTTTTTGAATAATAAGGTAAGTTTGATTTTAAAGTAGGATAATTCCAAGATATTTTCTCTCACCATAATGCCTTCTACAAATTCAGATGTAACTAAAATCTACAGACTTAAATTATAATTCCAAATACAAATGAAGTGTAATTTAAAATAAGTTATTAATCGTGTCCAAGATACCACCTATGTCTATATAGAGACCTCTACAATATTTTAATCCCATAATGCCAAATCACTCTCAAATAACATGAAATTACCTCCTTAAGATATTTAAAAGATCTCATTTCATACAAATATGTCCAAGTTAACACTTAAAAAAATACATTAGTAATATAAATGATTTATAAATACTCAAAACATATTAATACACCAAAATTAAAATCTTAGGCTTCATATGTGACATTTATAAGGTAATAACAAGGGTAGTCAAGTTCTCACAAGACTCAAGTTTGTGGCTATAGTGCCATGCATAATGACACTATAAGGGTCTAATATTACAAGAGCATACATGATAGATTAATGATGATTTAGCATTTCAACTCATGACCCACATCATATGAATAAAATCTCTCTCAAAATTTTTGATTGTGATGTTAGCATCTACTTATCTCTTAGGATCCCCTCCTATATTTTCCTTGGCCTCTCCAACCTTTTGCCTTACATTCGTACCCTCATGTTTGCCAAAAATCATTCTTTAACTTTTGATTAGTGAGGTCATGTGAGCTTTATTAGGGTCACTCAAGCATCTCAAGGTTCACTTAGATGACCTAACCTACTGATATAGTTGACCCACCTTAACAAAATGAACAACCTTTGTGTTTTAGATTAGCACATGAGAACTCCCAATTTTGATTGTTCCACCACTAATTTTTCTTTTGATTGGGAGTTTAGGTGTGTCTTGATTCTACTTACCACCAATTACTCTTAATTATCCCTCCAAATCATGATTTTAATTGCTAGTTCCTTCCTACCAATCATGTTTTTTATTGAGCTCCCAACCTATTTAAGCAACTTCATTCCCATTCCCAAATAGTCTTTAGCTTTTTATTTTTTCCTTCTATGTGAGATTGATTATGCTACCCCTCTACCCATAGCTACTTGAGTGGGATAAAGAGTTCATTCTTAGGCATAAAAGCCATTTTTTTTCACAAAGCATCCACTCTCCCAACAAGTCTCAGTGGATCTTTCTTCTTGAACCTTTAAAGCTTCTATTGTCACTATCACAACACTTTGTGTTAAGGACTCATAAGCTATATGTTATAACATTAGGATTTTTTTTTGTTATAGCATTAGGTGTTTTACTCCTTCACCATATATTTATATATTATTGTGCTAATTTAAATGCCTCATTTTTAAGCTACTTGTTCAATGATTTTTAAAAAAAAAATTAGTTAGCTAGTTTATATGTAGAAAACTCACTTGAGTAAATAACCATTTGGCCAAATCGAACAATATCTTTGAAAAAAATCCTATCATAGATTATTGAATGTGGCATCATTATAACACATGCTCTTCAATACCAATTTAGAACAAAATATTACATATGGAAGCTCTCTATAACAAATGTAGAAGATAAGAGAATATGATCTTATTAATATACAAAGATCATTACAATATTTCCAGATTTCATATTACAAATAAACTTATGATTAGCAAGAGCGCACAAGGTGCAAGATAAGAGCATATGCCTATTTGCTTTTTCACTCTTGCTCTAGATGCCAAACTCTTTTGATTGCTCAAGTTCAGAATGGAATGAGAATACTTCGATGCCTCAAATGAGCTCATAAGGCATTATTTATAGGAAATGGAGACCATGTGGTAGTTGGAAGTATGTGGTAGATGAGAGTGGTGGATGTACATGTGGTAGATGAGTATGGTAGATGAGAATGGTATATGGAGTACTTTGGTAAGTGGAATTTGAAATTAGTGGATAGTGGAGTGATAGGTGAAGTACTTTGGTACTTGACATTTAGAGTGTAGTGATTTTATTTTACTAAGAAAATATTAATATCTCTTCATAATATTAATATTAGTGGACAAATATTTGTCCATAAATATTAATAAATATGAAATATTAATATTTTATTAAAATTTTAATATTCTATCATGTATTATAACTTTTTTATGAAACTGTATAGAGAGACCGGTCTACTTAACACTCATAAGTGGTTACAAAGATCTTGCTGTTTAAACATGTTTAAACATGTTTACATCTTGTTGTCAGATCTTAAGGTGGCTGACATCACAATACTACCAAGTGCATGTTCTCGCTAATTTTCCTCTTGGATATGTGATAGAGGTGGTCAAAGAGTATCTAGAAAAGGCTTGAAAATATCATCCCAGTTAGATGGATAAGAATAGAAAGCATAAATGACCCTTTGTTGCTTGTGACCTCTAACTGTATCCACCTCTGTTTGTATAAATTTTTTTGCAAGGAACAAGTTGGAGACATATCTTCGATCAAGACTTCAGGAAACCATGGGTAACGAAGAGGATAAAATTCAACTTTGAGAATTCCATATCCTTGTGGTCTGAGTAAATAATCACACATTCCTTCAAATATTGCATGGAAAAGATTACCATGAAGTGATCAAAGAATTACCTCATGTCAAGAGGAAATTTGGAGTAAATATGTCAACATAGTCTTCAAATTCTGTTTGTAAGAAAGTAATGTTGTTAATGAACCCAAACCTACACCATTTTAAGAAATTAATTTTTGTCCTTACAGAACGACACATGGATTAAAACCTGGTAATCTGTATATCCATTACATAGTGATTGTGACATATGTATGTAATGGGATCCTCCTCTAGTCCAAAAAGTTTAATTAAATCTTCCTTCTTCTTCTTCTAAATATATCTGTGCTTCATAATGAAGCATGATTTCTTTCTGCAGATTTCTCAACCTTCTATCAAAACAAGTTAATCAGTGTGAGAGGAAGGTTAGGATATTCCCTAATTATTCCTGTTTCATCCTTATAGTATTTGGTGACA
Organism: Sequoia sempervirens; assembly: GCA_007258455.2. NCBI lineage: Eukaryota > Viridiplantae > Streptophyta > Pinopsida > Cupressales > Cupressaceae > Sequoia > Sequoia sempervirens. The sequence goes on from VDFB02176923.1 coordinate 47,226, forward strand.
TCTTATTTAAAATGGAAATTACACCTGCAAATTCTTTGGTTTAGCAATCAAACAATGGATTATTTTCTCCTTTTATCTATTCAATATCAAAATTATAACCAAGAAATTCAAAGTACCATATGGAAATTCTTCCTTGGGCTATGTCTTTATTTGGCTTTTTCTTTAGCAGGCTTTGCATTGCTTGACTATCTGTTCTTACTATGAAGTGCTCACGTTTCAAAAATATTTTAAACTTTTTTATCCCATTTTTGACAACTAGGATTTATTTCTCATAGAGATGATATTGTGTTTTAGTATCTAAGAAAGTTCTTGATTTGTATCCTCAAATTTCTTGTTTCCATTCAGGTGTCTCCTATATCAAAACTGCAGACCAAATATTATCAAAAGCATCTGTATATAAGAACAAAGGATAATTTTTATTTGGAATCTGAAGAGCTGGTAGATGCATTCCTTTGTCCTTAATATTTTGTATTGCCCTTGTTACATTCTCATCCCATCCAATTTTTTAATCTTTCGGTAAATATTGAATGATTTTCCTGTCTTTTTCCAATCCATTATAGAATGGTGATACATAATTCAAACATCCAAAAAATATTTGTATCTATTTCTTATCTACAAATATATTAGGAAATTCTTGAATCCTTTGAAGTATATGAAGTTGAAGTTTAATTTTACCTTAATCAAGATGTAAACCAAGAAACCAATTTTTGGTTTTCCAACCTCCATCTTTTTTTCAAATAGATAAATTCTATTTTGTTTGATTTCTGCAAATAATTTTCCCAAGTGAACCAAATGATCAGCCTCATTGTCAAAAAAACTATTATATCATCTATATAAACAACACAAAATTCTTTTAAATGTCTTAATGCTCAATCCATTATTCTCTAGAAGTAAGATGGTGTAGTGCATAATCCAAAAGGCATGACATTCCATTCATATAGTCCTTGAGGGACTAAAAATGCTATTTTATACTTATCTTCTTCTTTTATCTTGATCTAACAAAATCCGACTTGCAGTCAAACTTAGAAAATATCCTTTTGTTAGCAGCTCTTATCAAATCTAAAATAAATGGAATTGTATAATTGAAAGGTAGAGTAATATCATTTAGAGGCTTATAATTTATACAAAATCTCTTTTTACCTCTTTCTCTTTCTGCTCTTTTGTTGACAAGAAATGTTGGACATGAGAATGGAATTTTACTGGGTCTTATAAAATTACCTTCAAGAAGCTCTTGTAAATGCTCATCCATCTCTTTAACTTCTGTAGGGATCATTAAATATGCTAGTTCATGGGGTATCACTGACCTGCATTCTGGTTTTATCTAAATTTCACATTCTTCTTGTTCAAGATTCTAGAATTGCAAAGGATTCATATTGCAACATTTTTTTTCAAACTTTTCTTTGATTTCCTTGAATGCTTCTTGTTCTTCAACCTACGAATTAGCAAACTCATGATATTCTTGGGTTTCTTTCATCATTTCTTTCTTTTTCTTGCTCTCATTTGGCTTATTCTCAAATGTTTAATTTACCAATTTTAAAATTAGAATTTGGATTTGACCATCTTCATGTCTCAAAGAGACTTGAGATTTCTTGAGAATAAATGGTATTTAGTAAGAAACAACTAACCCAATAGAATATCACTATCTAGCTCATTATATTCTATGAAGTTAGTAATGAATATCTTTCCCATAATTTCAATATGGACATCCTGAGCATACCTTTATAATAGATCATTCTAGTATTGTGTGACACTTCAACTCTCTCACATTAAGTCAAAAGCATCAATACCTCTATCAATATAGTAGCCAATCAAAAGATGAATCATATATAAAAAATATATGATAATCAACACAATTCTAAAAGAAAAAAGGAAAAGGAAGTTACTGATACAAAGATGTTGATTGATATTGTATCAAAAAAGATTGACAAAGTAAAATCATATGTAAAAAAGATACGAGTGGCTCAAACCAATCATGATAGCTCAGAAGAAGAACAAATGAAAGTAGTCCCTCAAAAAGAAAAGAAAATGGTTATAGTCCAAAGAAGAAAATGATTATTTGATGATGAACCTAAGCCATCTATGCTAGTATCTCAAAAAAGAATCCAAAAACAAGCTCTCTTTAAGGCTAAAGAACATTCACATGCATTTTTGGAAAAATATTGGATGGCTGAAGTAGGTATCATTGAAGAGATTAGTAAACTAGTTTTTGTGGATGAATTAGTGTATGCAGAAAAAGATTCACATGAATAATCATCCCAAAATATGTTTGTAGAATCAAAGGTAGACCCAATGGATGAATCAAAACTAAATCAGTTGAAGTGTGGGAGACTCTAGAGTCAAAACCAAATCCAGAGTCAGAGTCAGAGCCAGAGCCAAAGCCAAAGCCAAAGCCAAAATTAGAGTCAAAACAAGAAAAAGGAGAAAAAATTCTCATATGAATGTAGGTATGATGCATGTCCTAAATGAAGAAGAAAAAGAAGATTTAATTGTAGAAGAATATTCTTTCCAAATGAATACCGAACTCTTTAATCTTGTAAATAGTTTGATTTCTAATCAGCCTTCTTGGTGTCCAAAAGTCTTTTATAAGCCAATAATCAATGTCAAATTAGAAGGATACAGTTAGAATCTTTCTGCACTTCTAGATACATGATCTACAATTAGTATTGCCAAAATTCATGTTTTTCCTTTTGTATATTGGAGTTCTCAACAAATCATAGTAAGGGGTTTTGGCATCATGAAAACTGTGTAGAAAAAAGCCAACAATAGTCTTTTAAATATAGAAGATTTCAGTTCCCTTTGTAACTTTTGACAAGATGATAGCATATAAACTGATATCCTTCTAGGTTAGGATTTTTTAAGACAGTTTGAGTCTTTTTCATTTCCTCATATTGGGGTAATATTTGGAAATCACAAAAAGATCAAATTTCTTAATCCTCCTCAAAATATAGAGGCTGTCCATGTTATTGGAAAGTTTAACACAAATGGGAATCTTCTTCTAGAAGATCCTCAAACTTCTGCTATACAAAGAATTAAAGATCTTCCTGAAGCATGCCAAAGAAAGATTCTATAAGATTATCTCCTTTATAATCCAATGGCTATATTTCAAAACAATGGATGGGAAGATATTCAATGGTTCTAGGTACTAAGAAGATTCATGTTTTGTCTTTAATAATTAGGAAAGGACAATTAATTATCTTAAGGCGTTTGGTCAAAAAGTATAAGGAGACCCATATTATTTTAAGTTGTAAAGATATTATAAGCCATTTCCCATATGGATCCCACCAATTACAAGATCTTACCACCATGTTTAGTCCATCATGTAAAATCCTTCTATGCCAATTAACTCCTTTCAAGGCCAATATTGAAGAAAATAATCTTCTATTCATACTAAACATTGTAGTCCATTTCCCTCATAGCCAACTTGAATGGATCATACGACATGATGATACACAACTTCTTGGAGAATTGTATATTCTAGGAACATGCCAGTTAGTAGCTAAGAAGATACAACATTATTACTCATACCACTATCTATTCAATTTTGAAAATACTTACAATATCCCTGGCATCCAACTCATACCAGACCTTAGAAGATGGCATATACTCTATGGATGAGATAATGGTTAAAAAATTTAGCATGAAGAATCTAATATTGTAAATAATTAGCTTTGTATATAATTATATAAAATAAAGCAAAGGACTGACACTACCTACCTTTTGGTATGATATTCCTCCTTTTGCTTAATAAATAAAATATTGGGTGTAACATCTGCCTTGCACAGAATATTTAGTGAGCACATGCAATTTTTAGTGTCGTGATGTCAGCCATGAAAAGATCTAACAACATGATGCAAACCTTTTTAAAAAATAATATCCCTGTAGCCACTTACAGGTGTTAAGTGGATCATTCTCACCATGCAATTTCATAAAAAGTGATAATAAGTGGTAGAATATTAATATTTTAGTAAAATATTAATATTTATGGACAAATACTTGTCCACTAATATTAATATTATGAAGAAATATTAATATTTTCTAAATAAAGAAAAATCACTACACTCCAAATGTCAAGTACTAGAGTACTTCACCTACTACTCCACTATCCGCTAATTCCAAATTCCACTTACCAAAGTACTCCATCTACCATTCTCATCTACCATACTCATCTACCACATGTACATCCACCACATACTTCCAACTATTTGATTAGTGAGGTCACATGAGCTTTCTTAGGGCCACTCAAGCATCTCAAGGTTCACTTAGATGACCTACCCTACTGATATAGTTGACCCACCTTAGCAAATTGAACAACCTCAGTGTTTAAGATTAGCACATGAGAACTCCCAATTTTGATTGTTTTACCAATATTTTTTCTTTTGATTGAGAGTCCAGGTGTATTTTGATTCTACTTACCACCAATTACTCTTAATTATCCCTCCAAATTATGATTTTAATTGCTAGTTCCTTCCTACCAATCATGTATTTTATTGAGCTTCCAACCTATTTAAGCAACTTCATTCCCATTCCAAAATAATCTTTAGCTTTTTATTTTTTCCTTCTATGTGAGTTTGATTATGCTACGATCCCTCTACCCATAGCTACTTAAGTGGGATAAGGAGTTCATTCTTAGGCATACAAGCCAAATTTTTTTCACAAAGCATCCACTCTCCCAACAAGTGTCAGTTGATCTTTCTTCCTAAACCTTTAAAGCTTTTATTGTCACTATCACACCACTCTCTAATAAGGACTCATAAGTTATATGTTATAACATTATGATTTTTTTTTGGTTATAACATTAGGTGTTTTATTCCTTCACCATATATTTATATATTATTGTGCTAATTTAAATGCCTCATTTGTAAGCTACTTGTTCAATGATTTTTTTTAAATTTTTTTTTGTTTTAGTTAGCTAGTTTATATATACATGCTAAGATATAAAGGATATAAGGATTATTGCATGAAATGATAAAGAGGCATATTATTCAATAGTGTGGTGGTGCTAAGAGCAATTTCTTCTTCTATAATGGTAATTTTTATTATTTCAAATTATTTTTAAGTTGCTAATTTTCTCTAGTCCATTTCTATAGGTTATATATATATATATGTGGTAGAAAACTCATTTGAGTAAATAACCATTTGGCCAAAGAACAATATATTTGAAAAAAATCCTAACATATTATAGATTTGTATAAGAGTGAATTTGCACCCCTTACGCAAATTCCCTTTTTGCCTTTATCCACCTTAGAAAACCAAGTTCAGAGGCTTAATTACACCTAAGCCCACTGCTTGCATCCCACTCGGTGCCTATTTTGAGCGTCGGTGGAGGTATTTTTGTCAAAGACGCTGGCGCGACGCGTATACGTCCATGTGGCATGCTTACGTCCTTGGCAGATTCCTGCGGTTGAACCTATAGAGGCGTTACACTTCTCATTGGGAGTCAAGTTGTAATGACCTCTTCGGTCGACTGACCCGAATATGGTTATTTTTCTTCATCTCCTCTTCAAATTCACTCCTTCAACAAGCATTTCATCCTCTAAGCATTCAGTTGAACCTCTTCACCTCATTCACAAGCTCACTTTCATACTCTTGCACTCACTTCAAGCACTTCAAGCACTCCATTGCAACAAATACATCACTCCATCACTTCGGTAGAGAAAGTTTGGGACAACACCATTGCAACAGAGGCTCAAGTACTCTCATTTTCTCCCCCAAGCAGCCTTGAGTGCTCTTAGTGGAGGTGGTAAGCTTCCCTTTCCTCTCCTCTATCACTTGGTTGAGTAAGCACACTTACTGTTTTGTAGTGGTTTTGGTGTTCTCTTTTATAGTACTTTCTTTATCATACTCGCTTTCTTGGCTATCCGTGGAGGTGGAAACACCAAAGTGGGGTTTGACTGAGGTAGGTCCCTATACAACCACCCAACATTATCCTTCTCTTTATGTGTAGGTGAACGTGTTCTCAAGGAGCTAGCTGGTGAATGAGTTTCTTTGTGAGATCCTTCTTGCCACCTTAACTCTTGCATTTTTGCTTTATCACATTAGAGAGTATTTCATTTACTTAATCACGTTATTTTGGCTCTTTAGTAGCAGTTAGCTGGGCCGTTAGCTTTTTTTCTTAGGTTTGACCTTGTCTCTATAGTTGTTTGGCTATACGGATGCCGGTGCACTTTAGAGATGCCAGAGTGTCGCACTATTGTCCAAGGACCGCACTTTCGTCCTCGGGCAGAGAGCTTCCTAAGGCACAGTGTTGAACCTGAAAATCAGCTCGCCTAGCCCCATTTTGCATTTTGGGTCTATAGAGTGATTGAGGGACCTTATAGTCCTCATCATTCTCATCTCGCATATCCTAACACCTCGTTAAGCTGAGGTAAGTTAGGGAAGCCTTCCGCATCTTGGCCCTCCATGACTTGGGGCCTTGCACGTGTTGGTCTCCCTTTCTTACATTTTTGATGAACTTGACGTGAACCATTTTGGTTCTATTTTTGCGATACTGACAATTCCTTTCCTCGTACTCTAGGAGTGTTGTAGGTGTGAGTGTTGTGAGGCTGTCGCCTTACAACCCAACCTATGACCCCTAGTTGGCGTAGTTGGAAGGTTTCGAAGGTGTTACATAGCGAAACCTTAATTGGGTCAGTCTTATCCTTTAACCTTTAGGGTCTTTGTGGAAGCATCACCTAGTGTGCATAATGGCCTCCTTCCTGCATCAACCTATCCCCTCTGCACAACCTGTGGACAATGGTACGAGTATAAAATTTACATCACATGACCTGCCGATGGGTTTTAACAGGGAACCATCTCCTCTTTATATCCCTGCACGGATCAATGGAAACATCATAGTGAGTGTTCTTCTTGATCCGACGTCACAAGTAAACATAATAACTGAGGATATTATGTTGATTAACTTCTTACATAAAGATGGGTATGATGCACCTATGAGCACCATCCGCACCCATAATGGGATTTTTGTGCCCCCTTTGGGTAGTATTGTCCTATCAATCTCAGTTGGACCTAAATCTGTGAAACTCCTATTTGACATTATCCTTGGGTCTAAGCTCTTTAGGGTGAAGTTGGGTATCCCTTGGCTGGTGACAATGAACACGGTATCCTCAGTTGTGCATAAATGTTTAAAATTTATCCACGAGGGTTTCTTACATGTAAACCACGACACTGGTTATAAACCATCGGTTATGCGTGGTAGCTACTCCTTGGACTACTCTTGGCTTGTGATCCTTGGTACCCTTCCGCCTAGGACAAACCTCATGTATCAAACATATCAGAGCTATAAAAAAAGACGTCAAAGGCCGAAAGTGAGATACCCTCCCTTGCCTTATGTTGTTTCACATAGGGCTTGTTTAAAAGCTGATAGTGATGCCGCTAAGGCACAAAGGAAGGAAGAAGAGAAGCGGTCCTGAGATCCTCCTTCTTCCTCTTCTGTTGGTCAGTATGATGCTTCTTCTCACTCTACTATGGTACCATCAAATTATGCTCCTCATTTGTAGGAGAATCCTATGGTGCCTTCTTGGCGAAAGCCTAAGCGTCCTGCATTGAAACTTCTTGTTCTACTGACGGAGACTAGACCCATTTAGTATAACAGGAAGGTCTCCTGAGGAGAGTCCTCTTTGTCTTGACCTTCGTGGCCTCCTACTGCTCCTACCCCCAAAGTAGTGAATGTGAAGAGACCCGTTGTCGAGGCTCTTGAGCCGACTCCCCCTGCTGCTCCTCAACCTGTTCCTCCTACTCCCATGCAGGAATCCATTCCTCATTGGAAACAACTATAGTGGACGTTCCCATGGTTGAGCAGGAGCCTTCTATTCCTTCACAGCCTCCAGCCTCCAGCTCAAAGAGTCATAGAAACCACCTTGTTCATGAGCGCAAGCGTTGGCGAAAGGCTCTCTTGGTTGAGCAGGCCGCCCCACAAAGGAAGGAGGAAGAGATGACCGCCCCTGCTTCAGGGCCTCTTGCAGTGTCTCCCTCTCCCCTTCCTTCCACTTCTCTTCAGTCTAGTTCTATGTTGCTCCCAACTTCCACTATGAGTGCAAACGCACCTAACCTCAAGGGGGTGCAGGTGTTCATCACTCCTTTGGTGGAGCCACCTTTGTTGATGTCCGTTCCAGATATCTAGGCTTTCCCAAAACCCATGGACATGATTAATACCTCGGTTGTGTCTGCTATAGTTCTTTCCTCCTCTTCCTCCGCACCTCTAGCCTCGTATGTGGGGAGTTAATCTCCTCTGATGAAGCAAAAGGTGGGGTGTGGTCCTTCCAGCAGCGAAGAACATAAAAGGAGCCCACCCTCTCTGCAAGGTTGCCCCGTGTTGACTTGTTCTATCTTGGTAATAGAACTAGTCCCAGTTTCCCTTGAATTCGTCATCGCTCTTGAGTCATTCGGCGAGCCTAGCGGTGAATCTCAGGCACAACCTACCCCATCCACTAAAGTTAGACATGGCACTCTTGTAGGGTGCATGTTTAACTCTATGGATGAAGTCTCAGCCTTGTCAACAATCTTCGCGAAGTCGCTGACCTTAGCTCCACAAGAGCTCGGTGAAGAAGACCTTGCAGGACCTTCTTCCTTGGCCCTTGTTGTGGGAGGGCTAGATGCTCCTCCTCTTAACATCCCACCATTGCAGGCTTGTCCTCCTTCCCCCTACGATGACCTAGAGTGGGAAGCAAATGACCTCTTGGTCAACTAGTGTTAGGAGGAGACCTCTTCTTGATCTTTTGTGTCTATGTGTGTGTTTTGTGATGTGTTCCCCCATGATCGTGCTATGTGTGCCTAGATGACCCTCATCACCCCTGTTGGTGCTTGGATACAAACATGGCTTTTGTGTCATGAACCTTCTTCTATTTGTATCATCATTCTTCCATGTTTGTGCTTGATTTTCAATAAATTGGGGATGATGCAAAGTGTTGGGGGAATTTAGGCTTCCCTTCCATATTGACCCAATTTTTTATTTTTACTTTGTTTTCCGTTCATTCTTCCTGATTTGGTTGGGGATTGATGATCTTTCGCCTTGCACTGTGGTTACCTATTATTTATATAAGCATGGATAGATCTGACCTCGCTAAACCAAATCCCCCTGTACCATTTTTTTGTGTTTTTCTCTTTTGATTTCTCTTTATCTTTCTCTCTTCTTTGCTTGAGTTATCCCTCTCATGTGTGAAAACACCTCCCTTCAACATTTTGATCTCCAGAAAATGCATTCGTTGCCAGCAAATCTTTTCTCAAATATCTTCACAAAATTTTCTTTAGAATCACATTCTCAACTTGAAACCCTAATGGAACATGTTTCCTTCATCATGGGTTCATAAAGAAAGGACTTGAAAACCTTCCTCCGAAGTGGGAACAACTTTGACCTTCCCCTCACGTGGGGGAATATTCTTCCTTTCAAATTCCTTGATGAAGTGAACATCTTTCAAAAGGATCCCTTGATGATGGATCACTCTAAGAAAGAAAACATTTGCTTTCGAATTATGCGTCCCTTGAGTGGATCCCCTTCTTCACGATAGGTTCCTGAGGGACCCCCTTTGAAAGATCTTATCTTGAGTGAAATCATTCACATCTAGCTTGGGGGTAGCCTGGCTAGACCTCACTTTTCAAATAGCATGTACCTTGAGTGGACCCCTCTTCTTTTGAAGGGTTCCCGAGGGAGCCCTTTGAAAGACTTCCAAATTATCGATGATCCGTGCGACTGTCCGCTTACTTGCCTACACAACCGCTTCCTGACTCTACGGAGACTACTCTCTTGGGTTTCCTCCATGTGAGAGATCTTGGGGGATACCTCCCTGCAAGCCTGAGATCCTATAGGGAACTTCCTTTTGGTTTCCTCCATGCTAGAGTTTTTGGGGGACACCTTCCTTGCAGGTTTGTAGGCCTATAAGGCGCTTGCTTCACGGGGCTTCCTTCATGCGAGAGATCTTGGGGGTTGCCTCCTTGCAGGTCCGCAGGCCTGTAAGACGCTTTCATTCTTCAACTTCATAGTTATGAGAAGCTATGAGGTCCTCCGCTTGCCCTGCACCTTCAAGTTCACCAGATTGTGGTTTGCTTCCTCGATGGTTCAGGTATACATTTCTAACCTTACTCCTTCCTTGGTCTACTTTACCAAGCACTCATCAGTACTCGTGCTCGCTAAAGTGGGAGTAAAATGTATGAGTGAATTTGCACCCCTTACGCAAATTCCCTTTTTTCCTTTATCCACCTTAGAAAACCAAGTTCAGAGGATTAATTACACCTAAGCCCACTGCTTGCATCCCACTTGGTGCCTGTTTTCAGTGTCGGTGGATGCGTTTCTGTTAGAGATGCCTGCACGATGCATAGATGTCTGCATGGCACACTTACATCCCTGGTAGATTCCTGTAGCTGAACCTGTAGAGGTGTTACACTTCTCATTAGGAGTCAAGTTGTAATGCCCTCTTCAGCCAACCAACCCAAATATGGAAATTTTTCTTCATCTCCTCTTCAAATTCACTCCTTCAACAAGCATTTCATCCTCTAAGCATTCAGTTGAACCTCTTCACCTCATTCACAAGCTCACTTTCATACTCTTGCACTCACTTCAAGCACTTCAAGCACTTCAAGCACTCCATTGCAGCAAATACATCACTCCATCACTTCGATAGAGCAAGTTTGAGACAACACCATTGCAGTAGAGGCTCGAGTACTCTCATTTTCTCCCCCAAGCAACATTGAGTGCTCTTGGTGGAGGTAGTAAGCTTCCCTTTCCTCTCCTCTATCACTTGGTTGAGTAAGCACACTTATTGTTTTGTAGTGTTTTTGGTGTTCTCTTTTATAGTACTTTCTTTATCATACTCAATTTCTTGGCTGTCCATGGAGGTGGAAACACCAAAGCGGGGTCTGACTGAGGTAGGCCCCTATACAACCACCCAACATTCTCCTTCTCTTTGTGTGTAGGTGAACATGTTCTCAAGGAGCTAGCTGGTGAATGAGTTTCTTTGTGAGATCCTTCTTGCCACCTTAACTCTTGCATTTTTGCTTTATCACATTAAAGAGTATTTCATTTACTTAATCACGTTATTTTGGCTCTTTAGTAATAGTTAGTTGGGCCGTTAGCTTATTTTCTTAAGTTTGACCTTGTCTCTATAGTTGTCTAGTCGTATGGATGCCAACACACTTTAGAGATGCCAGTGCGCTACGCTATTGTCCAAGGACCACACTTTTGTCGTCGGGCAGAGAGCTTCCTGAGGTGCAGTGTTGAACCTGAAAACTGGCTTGCCTAGCCCCATTTTGCATTTTGGGTCTGTAAAGTGATTGAAGGACCTTATAATCCTCATCATTCTTGTCCCGCATATCCTAACACCCCATTAAGCTGAGGTAAGTTAGGGAAGCCTTCCGCATCTTGGCCCTCCGTGACCTGGGGCCTTGCACGTGGTGGTCCTCCTCTCTTACAAGATTATTGTATGCTCAAATTTTGCAATTAATATGGAAACAATAACTATCCCAATTAAATATGAGATGAATACCTTTACAATTATAACTTGAGGTTTTGGAGATGCACTTAACATGAAGAGATCTATGATACTATAAAACCAAAATTGAACTTAAAACATCAATGTAATGGTAGACATTTCAAAACATCTTCTAACAAAGGCAATAGTTGTGATTATCCATCTATGCAAGTACAACATATTGTTATTCTAAATGGGGTCGTCTTAACATGATATTTATTTGGAACTAACATTGGTTCACTATCTTTATGTTTAGAATTGATTCACTATCTACAACTTTATGACACAAACATGCATATCTACTCAAAAACTATAATTTTATTTAGGTTTTGAGAAACTAGGAATGTAAAAGAATTGAAGATTCATTAATCAATGAAATAAATCTTTGACATATGAGTCAAATATGTTTTTTCCCTATATACAAATAATAGGTAATGCTGAAATATAATTGATTTAAGTTGCACCTAAAGTTCCTCGGGTGTCAACTAAGGTTGTTATGGTGGAAATACTAAAGTGTATTTCCAAATGAGCAATGAAAGACCCAATCTAGTATAGAAGAGTGATTTTAATGTACATAAACATGTCCAATTTGTGAACACTATAACATCTTGATTCTATATCCACCATACAATCATAATGTAGAAAAGTCTATCAATATCATTTAAGAGAGCAATATTATTTTAATTCTACTATTTTACAAATCAAGTTCCTTTTATTATTCTTAGCCAATTTAGCCATTTTTTCCTTTTAGTTTTATAGAGCAAGAGAATAATTGCTTTGATAAATCGAGTTTAGTATGATGAATAAAGGATGTGGAAGCTAAGGATTACAGGTAAATTGAACTACTCATTAAGGATAAGTTGGGTTGGCCTTGTCACAATAAAAAATCACTATTAAGGAGGGATTGTCCTACAATCACTATGGAGGAGTGATAATGATTAAGGATAGGTTGACCTAATTACAATTTTTTCTTAATCTTGTTCAGGCATACTAATTAAAAGGCATCAAATTAATGAGCATTGTTTATCTAGCATGTTAGAGGCACTCTACCAATTTGAAATATATATGTATGTTTTCTATGTTACTATTTTTTTCTTGATGGTAGTTATGGTGCCACCCTAATATATGTGTGCTATGGAGATAGGCTAACTCAAACTTTTCAACAACAAATAAATTAATAACCTTTTCTAAACAAGATATTGCGTAGAATTGTAAAAAAAATAAAAAAAATGTTAAAAATATCAAGAAGTAAAAATTCTTCAATAATAAATTATAACAATTATATACAAATAAATTTTAAATTCTAAAAACCTGTTAATGGGTTTTTGGGGGTTCATCACTCGGCTCGTGCAAGGGCTCCAGTTCAGTGGTGTAAACTTAATCAGGGGTGGATAAAAATAAATTTAGATGGAGCGTCGAAGGGTAATCCGGGACCTTCGGGGGTTGGGTGCGTTGCTTGAGATGACACCAGTAACATTTTAGCAATTGAGACTAAGAAGTTGGCAGATGACACAAATAATGAGATGAAGGTGCAAGCTGCACTCCTAGCAGTGGAGTTGGCAAACAAGCTACATGTAGAAAGATTGCATTTGGAAGGGGACTAACAGGTGATTGTAATCATGATTGCCAATGGAAAAGCACAAGTCTGGGAACTTGAAAAAATAGTCAATATAATCTAAACCAAGCTCGACAACTTTTTGAAATTTTAAAATTTCTCACATCTACTGTGAAGGTAACACCTTAGTAGATCAACTATCTAAAATGGCAGTGAGAGTAGCTAAGCATTTTGGTTCAAATATAGCAAAGATTTGGTAGGAGGGCCAAAAGGTGGCGATTGATGTCAGCCTCATTAATGAAGCGACCAATTGAGGTGGAGTGACATCATCACATTTTGTGATGGTACGGGGGCTTTGAATGCTAGGAGTGATCGAGGCATATTTACTCCTTCCCATTTTTGATGTTTTCATCCATTCTGTTTTTGCAGACTTTCGCTGGTGCATGCCAAAGGTTGGTGTCTACAGGAGAATGGAAGCAAATTTTTCTCTCAATGCCTTGAAACAATAGATGGTGTTTTGGGGACCTGTCATGGATGAAAGATTGAAGAATGTTTTCGCCACAAGTGACTTGTTCTTCCTTAGTTTGGTCCAGGCTCTCTTGGGAATTGATTTTTTGGTTTCCAAATTTCGTCATCGCACAAATACAGACATCTCTTCCTTGTTTTGTGCATGGGGCCTCCATTTCAGCTCACATGAGGAGGTTCAAAGGGTGATGGAACGATGTGTCAAAACAAAATGGCAAGTTGATTTGGAGGAGATTTTAGCTTGTGCAATGCCAATGCAAGGCTTTGTCGTCGCTGATGGTGATTGGATTGGCTTTTCGGGTGTCGCTCACCAATGGCACCCTTTTCTTCTACACAGAGCCCTTGGCAATACATTGGAAAGGAAGGCAAAGGCCAGAAAATACTAGGCTTTCATTCTGGACTTTGTGCATGATTGGGAATTGAAGATTGTAGTTGGGATTCCCAAGGAACAAATGAATCCAAAACTATTTCGCTTCAAGCTGGTTGGTGCGTGGTTGGACATGGAGGTGCAGAGGAGGGCTCTTGGCCATGGTGGGTTGTGTGGGAGGGGTCGTGGTGAAGCGCGTGGCAGAGGCAGGGTTCGTGGGCGTGGCTCTGGTCGAGGACATGGTCGCAGGGTATGATGTGGGGTAGTTCGGTGCCTTTTTTTTTTCTTTGCTCTTCTTGCTGGTTCGACTATTGGTTGTATGTGGTCATGAAATTGCTATCAATTTTGCAATTTTTGCTTTGTGGGTGTATCGGGTGGTGCAAGTGGTGAATTTTGTTTTGGTTAGTGCATTTATGCACTCAGTGGGTGACTATAAATTTCTAGGCTGGGTTGGATTTCAGCCACTCAAGAATAGACATTTCATATTTTTTATATTTTCACATTATAATATAATAATAAAATATATATTTTACGGACCAAAAATAAATACATTAAATTCTAAAAAAATTATGCAAATTGTTAGATTAACATATAAGTCTCTAAATTTGCAAAGGAAACATTTTTATCCCTTTATCTAATACCAAATTAAATAGGATATCCTTGTGGGGCTTCTTTTGCACTAAACTCAACGTTTTGGGATGTGGAGAAATGATAATAATACATTACTCCAAAGGGTGAGAGGAAGAAAAAGGAGGTTATCGAGGCATCCAAATTGCAACATTTTCCATACATTCAACTAAAATTCAAATGGTTGAACGCGAAGTCAAGAAATTAGAGAATATACTAGAGACATTTACAATTAAAAAACTTTCCAACATTTATTTTGTAAAGGACATTCAACAAATAAAATGTCACTACCACTATTGACATTTACATATGTTGCATATTACAACATTACCATAGGTGGAGAGGTGAGAACATGTTCCATGAATAGTTCCAAGCCTGATGTCATCACAAACCTTGTCAAAACTATTCTAGACGCTTAAAATTGATCATTCACACTTGATCAATTTATCTCGATTCTCCTCATTTTTGACTTATTCTAATTATTTAATTAATATTTCTTGACAATCCCACTATCTTTCTTTTCATCTAGAAACCACTTTCCCACGGTCTATCCCTTAATTATTTACCCAACCTAATTTTCCTCCTAAATTTTTTTTACACACTTTCCATAACCTACCCTTAAACCTCCATTATCTCCTAATCACCTCTTAATCACTTGTACATGAGCTAATCAATCATTAAGCTTGAATTTGACCAACCCAAACTCCCATAATATTCACTTGTCATATCAAGTACCCATAAGTGGTACTCCAAAGCATGGGTCAACCTTACATTCCTCAATTTTTAGTTCACCAATGGTACTTAGAGTCATGGGACAATTGAAGTCTTTTTCATAAAAGACAATTTAAAATTCCCCATGTACTCCCAAGATATAGCTTATGACAAAAGCTATATTTTTGAAGATCCTCTTAAGGTACTTGGTAGTACCCATCAAATCCTACCCCTTCCACTAATTCCTATATAAAATCCTACCACTTGATTCTTCTATAATCTTGGAGCCACCACCTCCTTACACCACTTGTCAAACCCTTCTCACTTGAGAGTTCTCAATCATTATGAGCCTTTGATCTCTCAAATTGATCTCCACCCTCCATTTGATCCTTCCAATTTTTATAAATTGGAACCCAACCCAAGCTATTTAACAACCCATGAATGCAATGTTATGCTGTTGAATTATGAGCACACATCATAAACTATTTGGGCATAACCACTTTGAGTGCAACTAGGGGATTTAACATAATTTGTTTTGCAAAGTGCAACTAGGGGATCTAACATAATTTGTTTTGCAATATTTAATGTTTTATTTGATCTTGTAATGGCCTAAACTGAGTGTTTGCATGTTGTTGTATTTGTTCAATTTGATTGTTCACTAATATCACAATTTCATTGCACACAACTATAGTTTATATCCTTGCTCCCTTGATGGCAGTTACAGGTTTTAACTATGACATAAAGGTATTTATGTTATGAAATGAATCCAAGTGTTGAAGACAAGCATACAGATGGAACAAGAATTGTAAGACAATGCCTTAAAGGATGCAGTCTGTAATACTATAAACGCTGTTGCATACACTAAAAGTATGCCTAACGATCAAACAATTAAGTAATTGCAAATGCCAGTGTAAAACCGGATTCATCTTCCTTAGGCAGCATCATCTCAGACGGTGCCAAACTTGGCACTCTAAATCAGCACTCAGAAAACCATCAAAATAATCAAAGCATACTGGTGTTTATTGTAGTTGTGAGTGCCTCGTAGGTCTATTTGAAAACTGCACCTGCATTACAAAGGCCATAGAATTGCACTAGAATGATTGGAGTTAAAAAGCTAGGTGCTAATTCCCTACCATTTGATTTCAGGTTAAAAAAAGAGAAAACTTGGAGAAAACGATCAGTGGAATAAAACTCTTTTTCAAAAGAGAGATAAAAACGATGAAGGATGGAAGACTCAATGATACCCCAAGGATGACATCCATCATATATATACAATCAATAACCCTCTATAAGAAGGAAGAAGAGAGACAAAATATCTCTTTCACAATGAAGAAGCTCCAATACCGATGAAGAATGTCTGAAAACAAAAGATGATCCAATGCCTGCAAACAATCTATAATATAAATCTGTACTTAATCATAATAGAAATCAAAACTTAATCATAATATAAATGAAAACTTAGTCATAATAAAAATCAAAACTCAAAAAATTGATCTCATCTTTCCTTCAACTCAACATACCTCCAAATCAATAGAGAAATAATCAGCCAAAAATTGTCTAGAATACATGTAGGCAATATATAGTTTTTGCTATTCCAGAAGCCAACATTTGCTTTGGTTCACTTCAAAGATGGTAGCAGTGATGCACAAGTACAGTTCTTGAAACACAAATCAAGAATAGAGACTCGATACATTTATTGTGAAATGTGGTTAAAATTATTTTTGTAATTCTCGATCTGCAGCTATTCATTTTTCTTCTTATGTTCTCTACTTCATCCTGTTGACGGAGTGTGATCTGAAACGTTGATGGAAAAATACTAACACGATCGAATCCAGAAACATTGAAACAAAAATCATTTTTTCTAATTGAGAATTCATAATTCTTACAATTTGAATATCAAAACTTGCTTTTTTGGTAATCCATCTGGAAAATGTTCAGCCAAGATTTAGAACCTTGAACTCAAAAGGAGGGAGCCTTACAGTTGTTGTGTCTTTGTCAAAATCTGGCAAAGAACCTTTTGAGATGCAATGCTTCTAATGGCCCCAGTCCAGTGCTCAGTATCTGTGAAAAGAAACCCGATCAAGTTAGAATAGGTTGGCAGATATGAAATAATCCGGATACCTCAAATCTGTAGGATGCAAGAATGCTATCATAAATCTACAGTATAAGTTGAAGTGAGATTTTCTAACATTCATCAGACACCTTTTCTAATTTTAGTAGACATGGCTAAATATCCATTCTTTCATTCTAAACCCTATAACTAAAGATTGAAAAAACAGCTCATTGAAATAATTTACCATAAATGCACAACGATGAAATCTCAAGTAATTAAATGCTTCCACACTTTCTTTTTCTTTCTTTCTTTTTTTTTTTCAACGTTTCCAATATTGATATAAACACAATTTGGTGCTTCTTTTTCTTTTTCCAAGTTCTAATTTTTAGTTTTTTTAATCAAAACTTACAAATATTTGACTTACAAGAAAAGTATAAAGGGCGTTTTTTCCTTTCTATATCAGTACTGAAAGCACATCACAATCCTGGCCGCCACAACCGGTTTAGTAGCAGTCATTCATGGGAACAATGGAAAGTATCATGCCACATTCTTCATTATTTTTCGTTCATAACAAAAGACTTAAATATGTCTGAGAAAACAAGATTGTTATTCCATCAAGATTTATTTTAATTTAGGGTAGGATTTGTTGCTTAGTTTATTTTGGCTAGTAGTCATTGTTCAACTTTTTAAGGAATTATTTGTGGACTAGGAACTATGTGACATTTTTGTCCATATGGAGTTTGCTTATAGCATCTCTTTTTTTCCACATTCTATTTTCAATTCCTAAACAATAGCTACTCCACTGAAAGATTCAAACTATTGAAATTTAAGTAGAAAATGTACTTAAACAGCCACATAAGAACATGAGATAAGATATTTTTTGAACTTCAAAAACCTTTAATAAAAGATCCCAAAAACATAGCTTTTTTACTTATTGCAGAAATATAAAATTATAAAGAAAATAACAGAAGATGATAACGACTGAAAATGCAAGAAGTAGGCGGTTTTAAATTAATAACTTAAAACAAGATAGCATGAAGCATGGAACACAATCAATAAGCATGACTCTACTAGCCACGGGCATAAAGAAAATTAATAAATAGGACCATTTTCCTACTAATACTATACTTAAAGCATGTCTATACTAGCCACAAACACAAATAAAATGAATAAATAGGTTCATTTTTAAGGCTCAGGTCCTCCTATCCATGTGACAATTTTTTTGGGAAGTTATGAACAAAGAATTTTTTCTGGTCGGCAAACAAGTCCAGAAGATCACAACCTAAAGCAGTATAACCATAGTTATAAGATTTACACTTGGGTTAGACTTGGGAAGTTGATGTTTAATTTGGACTTGGACTTAAAATTCAAAGTTTGACAAAGATTAAAAAATTAGAAAATCTATATATATATTAAAAATTTAAAGTTTTTACTATGTATTATAAAATTATAATTTTGAAGATACTTTGATCACATACACATGCATACATCAATCAAATGAGTATAAAAGTGAATATAAGTTAGAATAAATAATATTTATAAATATATAAATATTTTCAAGTGATTTAGGTGTACAAAACTCATAAATTATGATATCCATGACATCAAAAACAAAAAACAAAGTCATGAACTCTTATAGATAGGAGCTTGTATTACTTGGCCCAACATCACTAGCTCTACGCGGAGTCCTACACTTGTATTTCAGAAAAGTTTGCAAATGATGTGACTCAACAAACCAAAATAAATGTGATTCAATTACTTGAGATTTAATTGGATTTTTCTTGAAAGAATAAAAGAAGTCTTCCACACCCTTCAAAAGATGTGAGTGTTGAATGTTGAAACTATAGAGTAGTAGTTAGGCCCCTCACTATGTTTGATGCCAATATATGTTTGTTGGTTTTTGCTTCAAGGCTTCATATTTTAGCTTTTTTTTCTCTTTG
>VDFB02176923.1:66562-178697 GCA_007258455.2 Sequoia sempervirens
CGTGGGAGGGGTCGTGGTGGCCCGTGGCGGCGAGGTTAAGTGAAATGGCTCACAGTGAGGGACATGGTCGCCCGAGGGGTATGATGATGTAGGGGTAGTTGAGGTGCCTTTTGTTTTCTTTGCTCTTCTTGCTAGTTCGACTATTGGTTGTATGCAGTCATGAAATTGCTATCAATTTTGCAATTTTTGCTTTGTGGGTGTATCAGGTAGTGCAGGTGGTGAATTTTTTTTTGGTTCTAGTGTGTTTATGCACTCGGTGGGTGACTGTAAATTTCTAGGCTGGGGTTGTAATTTTGGTGTGTTTACAGTCAGAGCAAGGCTGGGTTGGCTTTCGGCCACTCAAGAACAGACATTTCGTATTTTTTATATTTTCACATTATAATATAATAATAAAATATATATTTTACCGACCAAAAAAAAAAAATCTAAAAAAATTATGCAAATTGTTAGATTAACATATGAGTCTCTAAATTTTACCAAAGCGGTACTTATCCTTTATCTAATACCAAATTCAAAATGGGATCTCCTTGTGGGGCTTCTTTTGCACCTAAACTCAGCGTTTTGGGATGTGGAGAAATGATAATAATACATTACTCAAAGGGTGAAGGAAGGAAAAAAAGGAGGTTATCGAACATCAAATTGCAACATTTTCCATACATTGACTAAAATTCAAATGGTTGAGCGAAGTCAAGAAATTAGAGAATATACTAGAGACATTTACAATTAAAAACTTTCCAACATTTATTTTGTGAGGACATTCAACAAATAAAATGTCACTACCACTATTGACATTTACATATGTTGCATATTACAACATTACCATAGGTGGAGAGGTGAGAACATGTTCCATGAATAGTTCCAAGCACGATGTCATCACAAACCTTGTCAAAACTATTCTAGGCGGCTTAAAATTGATCGATCACACTTGATCAGATTTATCTCGGTCTCCTCATTTTTGACTTATTCTAATTATTTAATTAATATTTCTTGACAATCCCACTTATCTTTCTTTTCATCCTAGAAACCACTTTCCCGGTCTATCCCTTAATTATTTGCAACCTAATTTTCCTCCTAAATTTTTTTACACTTTCCATAACCCTGCATGGCCTCATTATCTCTAATCACCTCTTAATCACTTGTACATGAGCTAATCAATCATTAAGAGTGGATTTGACCATCCCAAACTCACATAAAATCTACTTGTCATGCCAAGTACCCAAAATTAGTACTCCAAAGCATGGGTCAATCTTACATTGTTCAATTTTTAGTTCACCCATGGTACTTAAGGGCATGGGGCAATTGACCTCTTTTTCATAAAAGACAATTTAAAATACCTCATGTACTCCCAAGACATGGCTTGTGATAAAAAGTCATCTTTTTTAAGATCCTCTTAAGGTACTTGGTAGTACCATCAATCCTACCCCTCCACTAATCCCCATGCCAAATCCCACCCCTTGATTCTCCTATAATCTTGGAGCCAACATCCTCATCCAACCTCCTTACACCACTTGTCAAACCCTCCTTCCTTGAGAGTTCTCAAGAATTATGAGCCTTTGATCTCCCAAATTGATCTCCACCCTCCATTTGTTCCTTCCAATTTCTTTAAATTGTAACCCAACCCAAGCCATTAAACAACACCCATGAATGCAATGTTATACTTTGAGTGCAAATAGGGGATCTAACATAGTTTATTTAAATTATTTTGCAATATTTCATGTTTTATTTGAACTTGTAATGGCCTAAACTGAGTGTTTGCATGTTGTATTTGTTCAATTTGATTGTTCACTAATATCCCTGTAATTTCATTGCACACAACTATAGTTTATATCCTTGCTCCCTTGATGGCAGTTACAGGTTTTAACTATGACATAAAGGTATTTATGTTATGAAATGAATCCAAGTGTTGAAGACAAGCATACAGATGGAACAAGAATTGTAAGACAATGCCTTAAAGGATGCAGTCTGTAATACTATAAACGCTGTTGCATATACTAAAAGTATGCCTAACGATCAAACAATTAAGTAATTGCAAATGCCAGTGTAAAACCGGATTCATCTTCCTTAGGCAGCATCATCTCAGACGGTGCCAAACTTGGCACTCTAAATCAGCACTCAGAAAACCATCAAAATAATCAAAGCATACTGGTGTTTATTGTAGTTGTGAGTGCCTCGTAGGTCTATTTGAAAACTGCACCTGCATTACAAAGGCCATAGAATTGCACTAGAATGATTGGAGTTAAGAAAGCCAGGTGCTAATTCCCTACCATTTGATTTCAGGTTAAAAAAAGAGAAAACTTGGAGAAAACGAGAAAACTCAGTGGAATAAAACTCTTTTTCAAAAGAGAGATAAAAACGATGAAGGATGGAAGACTCAATGATACCCCCAAGGATGACATCCATCATGTATATACAATCAATAACCCCCTATAAGAAGAAAGAAGAGAGACAAAATATCTCCTTCACAATGAAGAAGCTCCAATGCCGATGAAGAATGCCTGAAAACAAAAGATGATCCAATGCCTGCAAACAATCTATAATATAAATCTGTAATTAATCATAATAGAAATCAAAACTTAATCATAATATAAATCAAAACTTAGTCATAATAAAAATGAAAACTCAAAAAATTGATCTCATCTTTCCTTCAACTCAACATACCTCCAAATCTCTAGAGAAATAGTCAGCCAAAAATTGTCTAGAATACATGTAGGCAATATATAGTTTTTGCTATTCCAGAAGCCAACATTAGCTTTGGTTCACTTCAAAGATGGTAGCAGTGATGCACAAGTACAGTTCTTGAAACACAAATCAAGAATAGAGACTCGATACATTTATTGTGAAATGTGGTTAAAATCATTTTTGTAATTCTTGATCTGCAGCTATTCATTTTTCTTCTTATGTCCTCTACTTCATCCTGTTGACGGAGTGTGATTTGAAACGTTGATGCAAAAATACTAACACGATCGAATCCAGAAACATTGAAACAAAAATCATTTTTTCTAATTGAGAATTCATAATTCTTACAATTTGAATATCAAAACTTGCTTTTTTGGTAATCCATCTGGAAAATATTCAGCCAAGATTTAGAACCTTGAACTTAAAAGGAGGGAGCCTTACAGTTGTTGTGTCCTTGTCAAAATCTGGCAAAGAACCTTTTGAGATGCAATGCTTCTAATGGCCCCAGTCCAGTGCTCAGTATCTGTGAAAAGAAACCCGATCAAGTTAGAATAGGTTGGCAGATATGAAATAATCCGGATACCTCAAATCTGTAGGATGCAAGAATGCTATCATAAATCAACAGTATAAGTTGAAGTGAGATTTTCTAACATTCATCAGACACCTTTTCTAATTTTAGTACACATGGCTAAATATCCATTCTTTCATTCTAAACCCTATAAGTAAAGATTGAAAAAACAGCTCATTGAAATAATTTACCACAAATGCATAACCATGAAATCTCAAGTAATTAAATGCTTCCACACTTTTCTTTTTCTTTCTCTTTTTTTTTTTTCAACGTTTCTAATATTGATATAAACACAATTTGGTGCTTCTTTGTCTTTTTCCAAGTTCCAATTTTTAGTTTTTTGAATCAAAACTTACAAATATTTGACTTACAAGAAAAGTATAAAGGGCGTTTTTTCCTTTCTATACCAGTACTGAAAGCACATCACAATCCTGGCCGCCACAACCGGTTTAGTAGCAGTCATTTGTAGGAACGATGGAAAGTATCATGCCACATTCTTCTTTATTTTTCATTCATAACAAAAGACTTAAATATGTCTGAGAAAACAAGATTATTATTCCATCAAGATTTATTTTAATTTAGGGTAGGATTTGTTGTTTAGTTTATTTTGGCTAGCAGTCATTGTTCAACTTTTTAAGAAATTATTTGTGGACTGGGAGTTATGTGACATTTTTGTCCATATCGAGTTTGCTTATAGCATCTCTTTTTTTCCACATTCTATTTTCAATTCCTAAACAATAGCTACTCCACTGAAAGATTCAAACTATTGAAATTTAAGTAAAAAATATACTTAAACAGCCACATAAGAACATGAGATAAGATATCTTTTTTGAACTTCAAAAACCTTTAATAAAAGATCCCAAAAACATAGCTTTTTTACCTATTGCAGAAATATAAAATTATAAAGAAAATAACAGAAGATGATAATGAATGAAAATGCAAGAATTAGGCGGTTTTAAATTAATAACTTAAAACAAGATAGCATGAAGCATGGAACACAATTAATAAGCGTGGCTCTACTAGCCACGGGCATAAAGAAAATTAATAAATAGGACCATTTTCCTACTCATACTATACTTAAAGCATGTCTGTACTAGCCACAAACACAAATAAAATGAATAAATAGGTTCATTTTTAAGGCATAGGTCCTCCTATCCATGTGACAATTTTTTTTGGGAAGTTATGAACAAATAATTTTTTCTGGTCGGCAAACAAGTCCAAAAGATCACAACCTAAAGCAGTATAACCATAGTTATAAGATTTACACTTGGGTTAGACTTGGGAAGTTGATGTTTAATTTGGACTTGGACTTAAAATTCAAAGTTTGACAAAGATTAAAAAATTAGAAAACCTGTATATATATTAAGAATTTAAAGCTTTTACTATGCATTCTTCAATAAATCAATTTCAAAGACATAATAAAATTATAATTTAGAAGCTACTTTGATCACATACACACGTATACATCAATCAAATGAGTATAAAAGTGAATTTAAGTTGGAATAAATAATATTTTTAAATATATAAATATTTTCAAGTGTTTTAGGTGTACAAAACTCATAAATTATGATATCCATGACATCAAAAACAAAAAACAAAGTCATGAACTCTTATAGATAGGAGCTTGTATTACTTGGCCCAACATCACTAGCTCTACGCGGAGTCCTACATTTGTATTTCAAAAAAGTTTGCAAATGATGTGACAACCATAGGAGCATTACTCAAGATAGAGATTGACTCAACAAACCAAAATAAATGTAATTCAATTACTTGAGATTTAATTGGATTTTTCTTGAAAGAATAAAAGAAGTCTTCCACACCCTTCAAAAGATGTGAGTGTTGAATGTTGAAACTATAGAGTAGTAGTTAGGCCCCTCACTATGTTTGATGCCAATATGTTTGTTGGTTTTTGCTTCAAGGCTTCATATTTTAGCTTCTTTTTTTTTTCTCTTTGTTTGTGCTTGCAAATGAAATGAATATTGTTTTGAAGCATTAAAGATCATTTCAAGTATTTTTTTATTTTTTCTAATTTTCCACTTGACTATCATGGTCAAGTTTACGAGACAATATTTTATGAGTTCGACAAGTCTAACTAGAACCCATGGTTATCTAATCCCTAAGTCTTTGGGCCTTGTTTTAAATAGTTTTCTTCAAGGCTCGTCAAGTCTAGGTGAGTCTTGTTACTATTCAGTACAAATTTTAGAGATGTTACTCTAAAGTCTCATATAGAGTTGAGATGAGCGTAAGTGGACAATAAAGAATATCGATCTTTTAAAAATTGAGATAAACTAGCTTAAAAAATCAATAAATTCTTCTATAATGTTTGTGGCCATAAATGGAGGGAGGAAAAGAGGTAAAGGAATAACCAATCCTATGCCTTGCATCAAAAATAAAATTAATTACACAAATAGCATAGCAATGTTAAGCCATTTTTCATTTTATATGTTACACACTTAACAAATGACATAAACAAGGAATTAAAGGTATATAATAAGTTTCTTGAAGCAATTGTGAATTAGTAGCCTAATAAATTTCATTTCCTAAAGAGCTTTGTGGTTAAGCACATGCCATTCCTAACAACTAAATCAAAGTGTTCTCTATGTAGGTGTCATCCACCTCCCAGGAGCACCATCTACAACAAAATGCCTTCACAGAAAATGAGAGAGGCAACACAAGACCATTTCACCAAATATGAGTGAATAAATTTGAGATGATTAATTTACATACTGTACAGGCTTTTAAAGCTGTGAAAAAAGTGACGAGTGGGAAAAATACTCACACGGGAAAAAACCACTTGGGAGAAACTAATCAGAGTAATCTACCCTAAGTGAAAAACTTAACACACTAACACTCTAACACATGATCTTGTAGATGGTTTGTATAACCTCTCTATTATTGGTTTGTCTAGGAAAACCCTTATATTTGGCTTTAGTTTGAAATTAGTTTGTGTTCTAGGATGGAACCCTTGTGAGGCTATTTAGGGTTTGCAAAATGGACTTGGATTTGGCTAAGTTTACAAAAAAGTGAACCTAGGTGAATTTGGGTATGTTTTGTAAGTTGTATATAGAACAAATTGAAAAAATATGAATTTTTAACTTCTTATTTATTTTCTGATTGAAAGGTTGACTAAAAAAATATGAGCCCTAACCCTAAAATTACCATCTAGACCATTTGAAACACTCAAACTTGCTCATTTTACCTCATTTTAAATGTAAACTTAGATACAACCAAATACACTTGTTGAACTTTCATTCTTTCTTGTCATTACAAAAATATAGCTAAAGATTGATCATTGAAAGTTCCAAAGTAGTTGGATTGTTATTCCTATGCTTGCGCAAGAGCTCATTTGTTACCAAAGAGATTCTAGAGGAAAATATTTGGACTAAAGGTAAGTTTTTGTTGGTTTCTTTTTCTTCATTTTTCTTTTACAAATGAAACCTCTTGTTTTCTTTTCATTCTTCTATGTTCAAAATATTAAATGAGATTGAATATAAATATCATTTATGTATGTATTGATATATGTATATAAAAACATATATCTATATATTATGCATATTTTATCTACCCCTCACAATCCATGATTTTAAAAAATATTGCTCCTTTAGGGGACACTACCATCACATTGAACAAGGGACAATTTTTGGATACATATTTTGGACACTTTGTGTTGCTAGTCCCAAAATTGAAGAATTTAATGTGTCGAAAAGATGTGAATAATGTGTCTCAACCATTTTTTTTTAATATTAGAAGTTGAGTACCGAAAGAAAAAAAAGAGAAGATACAATATAAGGCACCTAATGACCAATCAACATCTAAGATCAGTCATGTCTTCATGAAAATACTAGTTACAACACACTAGACAACTTAAAATACTAAGGATTTACGAAGTCATCATCTTAAAAAATTCATCATCAATAATATAAAAAAAATTCCTAACAACACTTTTGGTTGTCATTCTCATAATAATCCAAATCAAAGGTTCCAATAATAGGATCTACTTCATCCTCTTCATTTAAATATTTGACAATTGGTTGATAAATGATTAGTTCCTTGGACCTTCTGCTAAATTATGAGTCTTTCATCTCTTTTTCAAGTGCCAACACTTTGTTTCTTTTTATATAATCTTTCAACAACTGTAGCTCATTATCATTAATATTATTTCTACAATGAGGAAAGAATTGCAAATTAACAATCTCCTTATACACTAGTGAAAGACCTTTTAGGGGGACCCAAAATATACTCTTTGGAATCTCCATGTTAAGTGAAACCTGCACAACATAATATTAAAGATCATGAGCTCATAAACTGATTCAGCAAGGTGCCTTCTTCTACCTTGAAATACATCACTATTTCTTGTTTTCTAAATATGCCACAAAACCTCACAGGTAAGAAGGGACAATTTTTTTAAGCTCAATAGACATTCTTAACATTCCCAAAAAGGACATCAGCCTAGCTAAAGCTTTCCCTAGCACCCCAACTAAGTTAGTTACCAAATATTAAAGACCATAACTTAAAAGAAAATGAAAAATCACAAAATAAATGCTCAAAGGTCTCAACTTTATTACACAAATTTCACACATAAATAAGAAAGTCATGATTTTAACACCATTAAAAATAACAAGATTTTAAAGCACAAATAACCATATAAAATAAATATTTTTGGGCTCACAAGTAGAGGACCACACACAACTCAAAACATGAGATAAATCATTATTAGACACTTTAAGGCTCCAAGTATCACGTATATGGTTCAAGGTCTCTATCATATCTATCAACAAACCATAGATTTTCTTGGAGGTAATTTTCTCTAGAATTGAACCATCAACCCAATTTATATTACTTAGTATTTCAATATTAAATTTAAGCACAATAAGAAACTTGAATTTGAAAAATCATTTCTTAATAACAAAGAAAGTTCTTTTTTGATTATTTGGAATGTTAAACTCTTTTTGCAAGGAAGCCCAATCTTTAAGTCTGTAATTTTCTATGATGTTACCAAAATTTTCAATTCCTTTCAAGGCCCATTTGTACATAGAGCACCCTTGTGTTAAAGCAAGAGGTTTATTATTTTAATGAAGGTTCCACTTGCCTCAACCATTGTTCCAACTACTCTATAATTTGTGTTATCTATCATGACTTGAACAATGTTACTAAGAATCACTTCCTCAATGGACCTTGCAAATATGTTAGCAATAGACCATACATCATTTATCTACCCCTCATAATCCATGGCTTTAAAAACAATACCTCTTTAGGGCACACAACAATCACACTGATTTTGGGATGTTTTATAACATCCTTATATCATCCCACAAATCCCTAATGGCTTTAATGAATCTTCTACAAGTTTTACCTTCTTTGCTAATAAGGTGCTACATACCTTCTCATAACTTGACACCTTTTTGGATCCTTATTCATTTTACTCACCATTTCTTGCCAATATGGTGAGTGAATAATGTTGAATTGTGAACAATTTGAATAGGTACCTCTTATGTTTGATGTAGGAGCATCCATGGTTGATAGGCTATCCTCATCAACCAAAAGAAATATTTTATTTTTTTTGTTTAGTAGAGTAATATTTTGACTAGAATAATGTTTGGAATAATTGAAATAATGTCATTTATCTTGCAAAATGAGTTGACAAGTTTTCATGAGCTTTTTGGTGAATTTCATGTCATTTCAGTGGCATCTCCTAGTGACCCTTCAC
Organism: Sequoia sempervirens; assembly: GCA_007258455.2. Classification (NCBI taxonomy): domain Eukaryota; kingdom Viridiplantae; phylum Streptophyta; class Pinopsida; order Cupressales; family Cupressaceae; genus Sequoia; species Sequoia sempervirens. The sequence goes on from VDFB02176923.1 coordinate 75,514, forward strand.
CTACCCAAACTTGGGTGTTGGAAATGGGAGGCATATGTGGATGCAATAAATTATTTATGAAAAAAAAAAAAATTTCTTCAAATTTGGGCACTCAAATTGGGAGTTAAAAAATATTTGAATTTGAAAGGCATATTGTGGAGATAGTGGTATGACAAGAATCTTCTATTTTGAGCAAATTGTCATAACATTGTAAGAGCACTTTCTCTTTGTCTTTTCATGAATTTCAAAGCCAATTTGGAGGAATATGGAGGCTATGTCGTGCCATTTGGGAGGGAAATGATCTCAAATGAAATGAAATGTCATTTCATGTTGTGCAAAAAATATCAAGTATTTTCATTTCATTTCAAGATTTTTTTTTTGGGGGGGGAGGGTGAAGAATGGGGGTTGGAGCAAAAGGAAATAGTTTTCAGATTTGAAGACTATTTTTTGGTAGCATTTTTGTTGCAGGTGTGAGAAGGTGAAGACATCGGCAAAGAAGTCCTTTGAGACCATGTTTCAAGATTGATTTAGTGGAAGATTGATTTTGAAGCTACAAGATGAGGTTTTGGGGAGACGAAGATAGGAGAGTTTGAGGAAGGCTTGTGGAAGCCATATGTTGATGTACTACACCATCATTGTAGGTCTAAGATCAGACCTAAATCATATTGGGATTTTGTAATGAGGAGCCAATAGGCTTGGCCTATTGTTTTGTAATGTTGTTTTAAATTTCAATGAGAATTTCTATGATTTTGCTTGCATAAATTGGGCGTTTAGATCAATCCTATTTTATGATGTATAAATCATATTGGTGAAGGTTGATTATTGGTTTGAATATCAGTTTTGAGACTAATTTTATCATCCCAAGAGGCTGCAATATTGGTAAGATCAATTTGGAGAAGATTTTGTTGTTGTTGCAAGTGGTTTTGAATGAACAAACTAGTGTTCATGTTGCACATTTTAAAATCTAATTTTTTGCATTTCCAATGAATTTTATTTTGTTGAGATTAGTTGTATGGAAAAGTGGGTATGTGTGTTATCCTCTTACATTAATGTTGGTCGCCAATCTTTTAGGATTTATTTTGAAATTCCTTTTGCAACAATCCCTTTGTTCTCTTATGTGAATCAATCTCTTCTCAATATGTGTGACCAAAAATGGATGGCTCTTTACCACAAATTTAGGAATGGTTGGGGAAGGAGGGGGTCTCATTTCTTGAGATCCTTTCTAGGTTGCCAAAAAGTAACCTATTATATGGGCAATTTGTCTACTTGCTCCCATCCTTTAATATATTCCACCACTTTAGATGGTGTTGGATAATGAAGGAAACCACTGCATATGGAAATCTAAAATCAAATACAAATCTAAAATAAGTTTTCTTAATTATTGAAATACCATGAAAGATTCAACTACTTTATGATGCTAAGATCAACCACTTTAACATGCTTAAACAAAAACCTTATGTGAACATTAAGAAAAGCAATACAATTATTTTATCATCACTATAAGAGAGCAAAAACAAGACACAAATAAAAAACCATAAGAACCCATGGAACATAAGGAAAAAAAAACATAACACAGTGTTTATGTGGAGAAACCCTTTCGGGAAAACACTCTTGTACAAGAAGAGATGTCTATTCTTGTATTATCTTCATAAAACAAAGATTACATACAATCCTTCTTTCTCCTCTTTAGTCTTCAATCCAACAAAACTGTGCATTTGTAGTTTAATCACTCGCCAACTGGTGTCAAAAATTTTGCATATAAAGATGGATAAAATTTGTGAAACATGCTACAAAATTATCCCAAAAGGCATGAAGGATTAGTTCCTACAAGAAAAATTCATTTGCAATAACTTCAACATGGCCATGGTGTCTCTTGTAGTCAAATCCATGTTTTTTAGGGCATAAAGAATGATTTTGGGTTTTCTTTGGCAGGTGTAAGGCCAAATTAGACCATAAATGAAACCCTAATCACTTTCAACCATTTGCTAACAAAAATTTCTTAAATTACGCATCAAAATTACACTCAAATCATCGTAGATAGTGAAAATATGACTTTGTTAATTGTTAGTACATTCTTTGGCATGTCAAGTCCTTTTTCGGTAGTCATGTGGCTTTTCAGGTTGTTGTAGTGGGTTGGTAGGAATTTGGAAAAAAATAGGTGAGATTGTCAAACTTTGACATTTGGGAGTAACAAATGATAAGAGCTCATGGTTGGAATGTTAGAATTTGAAGTTGATAAGGAAGTCATGCCAAAATGGGATGTGGGAAGGGGGAAGGTTGAAGGGGGAACCCTAACAAGGAAAAATATTTTGAGATGTTAGAATCATGGTATCAAGATGACCTTATAACAAGTATTGAGATAGGAAATGGTCAAAAGTTTGACTTTGAAAGGTTCTTATAAAAGAGTGGTGAAGTTATAGGATTTTAGGGTTGAATGAATTGAGCATCGAATTAAAGCTTGGCCTAAAGTTTGACTCTGATAGACTTTGAAAAAATAATGTCCAATAGGAGTCAAAGTTTGAGGAAAGATGGAATGGGTCTTGAGGAAATAGATGGCATGATATCCTGGTTTTAAGACTTAGGAATTCTTTGAGTGCAAGAAGGCGACATCAACAAGTGTGACTTATTAGGGAATTCTGCAAAATAAATGATATCACATCATACAAAGATGACACTAGCAAGGATGGACCAACTCACAAATCCAGTGGAAGGATTGTGTCATCATAACATCAACATTAGGGGATTAGAGTTGGATGGGAGGATGAAGTTTGAAACTCCAAAATATAGGCAATTTTTTGAATAGAAGAGGATTAGGAATGTGAGGAAGTGGTATTCAAAGATGGAAAATTTTGAAGGCTCAATGCTTAAAGGATTTAAGGAAAATAGGTGGAATTCAAAGTTGCAAGGGAACAATGGAGATTTAGAAATATTTTGACTACAAACGATCAGGTTATTGTAGTTGGAAGGGGGGTTAGATGATGGGATGACCAAATAGCTTGATAAAAGAGACTCAACTTCAATAAACTATCAGGGGTTGAAGATCGAGGGTCTGATAGGAACGATAAAAATGGAGGAACAAGTCTGATAGTCTAGCAACAAAAAAATCTAAGGCATCATTTAAAAAAAACCTATTCAACTAGCATGACAACCATAAGAAGTTTGACAATTTGACATAATCTATACAACCAAATTTTCAAGGGTTTGGACCGAATCTTTGAAATTGGGTGAAAGGATATGTTGTGGGGATGAAGCTTGATAACCTAATAGATAAGGGGAATTGCAGATGGTGGGGATGGCATGTCAGTAAGGAAATATTTAAAGGTCCAAACTCCAACAACTCATAGAACCTAAGGAAAAAAAGCCCTATAGTTGTATTCTTAGAAATTTCTAGATCTCTCAGAGATATTGGAGCACAAAGAGCATGTAGGGGACATCATACAATTGACTTGAGTAATATTTAACAAGGGGAAAACTCACTTGTATTTTTTTGAATTGGTTACCAAAGGCGAGTCAATACAAAGCCAACATAGCATAAGAACAAACAAAGCTAGAAGTACAAAATATTGTTGGTTTCCAACATATAACATGGTAAGATTTTCATGGATCAGTTTGGAGTCAAACCTAGGACCTTCCATTTGCTGTTGGGATGCTCTACTATTGAACTACCAACCCTCTTGATAACCAGTCTAGTTTTGGTGTAGATGTGACTCATTTTCCCACAATTAGTAAATTTGAAAGCTCCTTAAAAACAAGATTCAAATATACAAAAATAACAAAAATCCGAAATGACCCCACACTAGAGTTGAGAATGTCTCTTAACCTACAAATATATGGTCTACAAGATGTAAAAAAAAGACCTCAAAAGAATTGCATAAAAACAAGAATTAGAAATACCAAAAAGAAACTATATTTAGAAAGCAATCCTAGATTTGTGAATATAATGGATAGATAACATTAAGAAAAAGGACCAAAATTCAACTTAATTCCCAAATCACTTCATTGTGACATTAGAAGAGGAGAAACACTGCAAGACTAAATACCTTAGGCAAATATTTTGCAGGGGCAGTTAGAGTTGTGGAAAGCGATCAAAATTCCCATAATTTATGCCAAAGGCATATCCAATATGAACATTCCCAAGCTAAATATTAAAATCAATAGTTGAATAGACCTGGGAGATGATTAAACTGATCACACATGTTCATGCATTTTATAGAAAGTTCGTGGTTACCTACAAATACAAACTCATTAATGTTGAGGCTACATAATGTCAGTGATAAGACACTATTTCTTCTGTCGGGGGAAAGCCACTGCACTTTGGTCCCACCATTTTCTCTCATTCGCAGTACCTCATCCTCTTGCTTCTGTACTCTTGATAATTGATGCCTTTTGCAAATAACTTTCTATCTCAGATGGTGGCTTTTGAACATCTGATCTCATTTCTCTTGATCCTTTTTGAAGGCCTGGCTTAACCAACAGACTCTAAGCATTGACCACTTAGGTGGCTAGTGTGGGCCCTCTTAACCAATCCTAGTGGGAAATATGAGAGCTAAGTGTTGCATTTAATATGATTACATGGATGCTAGTGGGAAATATAGCACAATATGTTTACATTATATTGATCTAAAAAAGAATTGTGTTAGGTAGTTTTTCCCAACTCTTATGGTACAAAATTTGTATAGTATCATTATATTGAACAACACCAAGTAGTTTAAGAAACACATACATTTTTAAACAAGATTAATATTTGATTAATTATTATTTTTATTAGATTTGGCAATGCTAACAATAAGCTTACCACAAATTGGGGCAATAACTAAAAAGTAAAACTCTATGCTATGGAGGATTTTTGTACTAGTTGGCCATTAGTGGGGATATACACATCAAGGGAATCACTTAAAAGATGGTGATTGAGTTTTTCAATCAACAAAATAATGGAAATAAATTGAAAAATAATAATGTTAAATACTAAACACAGATTCTATGGGGGTTTAGTTAGGTTTTTGACATAAGGAATCAAAATTTGCAATTAGAAAACATGTTCTAATGCACACTAACTCAAAATAAATTGGAAATGATTGGTAGGAGGCCAACACAGTTGACTCATACATTCATCTAATATTTAGGATTGATGATAATCTTAATTTAGTTTAATCCTTCATGACGCTTTTATACAATATTCATAAGCATATGTAATAGATAATTTTATGTGTCACCTATAACATGTTGAATACACATGATGTCTGTAGACACCTAAATTTTACCACCTTAAGGTTGTCATAATCATCCCATTTTAATCACCCTAGTGTCATGTTTTCAACTAACTCAGTCATTCCAACTAATCAATTAATTCTATAATCATTTGTCTATCAACTAATTTTGTCATTAAATTATTCTCATTACCTCACCTTGCCACCAATTTATCAACTTCATCATATTTCACCTCAAGTTGGTTACTTATATTAATTAACTATTCTCTTTCCAATTTATCACCTTGTGTATAACTAATTGATTAATCATTATTAATTAATTAATTATCTCCTAATTAATCTATGCACATATATACAATTAAAATAAATAAATAATAATTATCCTCACTCGCATTTCACTCATCAATCAAAGTCAATTAGGTGATGAGTTATTCTCATGTTTTAGTCATATCAATTTAGTTGTCTCCACTTTTCAATAATCAATCAAATTAGTTAACTAATTAGTTGATCAAGTTATCTGCCAATCAAATAATTTGCCTAAACAATTGAATATTAGTTGACTAAAAGATTAAATCAGTTGACTAATAATCTAGTTAGCTAATTGTTTAGTCATGTTAGTTGACTAATCAATCAATTGAGTTAATTGGTTAATCAAGCTAGTTAAATCTAAATCAAACCTCTAGTCCTCTAGATTGATTAGATAAATCTTGGATATTCATATTTTCACCTAATTTTTTTATACATCCATTTTTCCTTTTAGGAATTTAGGGATCCCTTTGAAAAACCTATAATCCATTTCTAAATATTTGAATGCCATCTTCATCATGCTATTGAAGAGCTTGCACAATAGTTGAGCATCTAAAAATCCATAAAAGAGTGACACAATTGACTTCAGGCTCCATATGAGGTTTGCATGTGTTCAGAATAAGAATTCGATATTGTTGTTTTAAAATTTTAGTTTTATTCTAAATGCATTGCATACATTTTGGCATGCCTAATGGGTGCAGTCTCTATCAATCCCTTTACTTCTCTCCATATCCCTCTCCTTCTCTATCTCCATCTCCATATCCATCTCTATCTTCCTCTCTATCTCTATCCCCTATCTCTCTATCTCTCTTGCTCTTCCCCCCTCTATATATCCATATGTGTGTCTCTCTCCTCTCTCCCTATTACAAATATAACATGAACATCTTGATAATGGAGCCTAATTATATTCATCATTTAGAGGCTTTTTCCAACATTTTTTAATCTTTGTAAGTGAATGCTAATTGATTTGAAGCTATCACTTCTCTATTGAGACCTTTATTATATAAACAACATCATTTGCAAAATGACCTACCAATTGACCTCATGTACTACACATATGTCCGCAAATAATACACCAAAATGTTATCTAATTGACCTTTCATATCTCTTTGGCGTACCCATTGCACACCAAGGTGCATTTGCTAGTTAAATATTCTGAAAGAAGCAGATGAGGTTACACTTGGGCATTTCTCTTCAGAGCAAGTTCGGTTTCCAGGCCCCCAATTCTCCACAACAGATTCATAAACCTTTGCCAGCAGAAACCCCGCCATGGACGCTGAGCACGTGAATAAGCCTTGCCGCTGCATCGGTAGCCCATATTGCAAACCAGCCCCAAAGATTTGTAAATTATCGGTTTTAACCCTCACATTTCTTAAACCTCAATGTTCAAACCCTTAAAAAATACACGCAATGAGGAAATAAAGTGTTCCAGACAACAAAGTCCGGGGTTTTCCTTTATGAGCTTAAAATTTACAGGTTTCACAGGAGTTATCCCACATAGATTAAAAACATATTCTTATAAGATTTAAAATTTTCAAGCTGGAGCAGACAAGCTGTCTTTGAATAAACCCAAAGACTGCAGCAATGCTAATAGACACTATTCCGAGTGTGATGGTGAGATATATCGGCTGGCATCCCATGTGCTAGATCATTACTCTCTCAAGGCTGACTCGGACAGCACAATATCTGATCTTTTTATCCTATCGTTTTGGCATATCTGATCCTATTTGGCATATCTCATCTTTTTACATTAATCATATAGGTTTCATGTTTTCTTTTTGACATATCTGATTCTTTTATATTAATTATATAAGTTTCATGTCTCATTTATAATCAATTTGTTCATAAAAAATATGGTATTATAGCTTGGAGTTGAGTAATTATAGAATTAATTTGCATTTGAATCAAAAGGAGGTATTTATCTTATTCTTTTACATTAATCATATAGCTTTCATGTCGGATTTATAATCAATTTGCTCATCACCAATATGATATTATAGCTTGTAGTTGAGTAATTGTGAAATTGATTTGCACTTGAACCAAAAGGAAGTATTTACTTGCTCATCATCAATATGGTACTATAGCTTGTAGTTGAGTAATCATACAATTGATTGCACTTGAGCCAAAAGGGGGATATTTACTTTCTCATTACCAATATGATACTGTAGCTTGTAGTTGACTAATCATAGAATTGAAAGAGGATATTTACTTGCTCATCACCAATATGGTACCATAGTTTGTAGTTGAGTAATCATACAATTGATTGCACTAGAGTCAAAAGGGGGATATTTACTTTCTCATCACCAATATGATATTGTAGCTTGTAGTTGACTAATCATAGAATTGATTGCACTTGAGCCAAAAGGGGGATATTTACTTGCTCATCACCAATATGATACTATAGCTTGTAGTTGAGTAATCATAGAATTGATTGCACAATCCAGAAGAGGGATATTTACCACCTATATGGTACTATAGCTTGTAGTTGGGTAACAATAGAATTGATTGCACTTGAACCAAAAGGGGGATATTTACCTGCTCATCACCAATATGGTACTATAGCTTGTAGTTGAGTAATTATAAAATTGATTGCACTTGATCCAAAAGGGGGATATTTACCTGCTCATCACCAATATGGTACTATAGTTTGTAGTTGAGTAATTATAGAATTAATTGCACTTGACCCAAAAGGGGGATATTTACTTGCTCATCACCAATACGATACTATAGCTTGTAGTTGAGTAATTATATAATTAGTTGCACTTGAGTCAAAGGGGGGATATTTAGATAACAAACTGGCTTCATTGATAACAACTCCAAATTAGTTTGGAAAAATGGATACAATGGTGCGTATGTTGGCCAAAAAGAGGCAAAGTGGCTTTTTGGGCAAGATTTCTAATGTACATTTGAAGAAAAAATGACCTTTCCACTAGAGTAACTAGTTGAAATCTTGTTTTTTTCTTTTGAATTTTATATTTACAAGTATAGCCCTCTCTGGCCAAATTCGCCTATTAATTTTTTTGGGATAATTATTAAAATTGTGAATGTAGATAAGATTGTGAATGTGGCAATTGACACGATCTCATATTGTATGTTGAGTCAAGAAGGAGATATTTACATGCCCATCACCAATATGATACTATAGCTTGTAGTTGGGTAATTACGCCGAAGGCTTTTTCTATATGAGATGGACAACCTCTTTTTTGTCATCAATAGTGTCCAATGGTGAAAAATGGATGCAAGACGAACAAAACAATCTCACCCATTCAAAGTTTTGTCAATTTTCGTTCGCCATTTCTATATGAGATGGATGACCTCCTTTTTGTCATCAACAATGTCCAATGCTAAAAAATAGATGCAAGACGAACAAAACAATCTCACCGGTTCAAAGTTTTGTCAGTTTTTGTTCACCATTTCTATATGAGATGGATGACCTCCTTTTTGTCATCAACAGTGTCCAATGCTGAAAAATGGATGCAAGACGAATAGAACAATCTCACTTGTTCAAATTTTTGTCAGTTTTCGTTCGCCATTTCTATATGAGATGGACAACCTCCTTTTTTGTCATCAATAGTATCCAATGCTGACAAATGGATGCAAGACAAATGAAACAATCTCATATGTTCAAAGTTTTCTCAGTTTTCGCATATCATTTAATAAATTTGGCATAAAAAATGCGTCTGTACATAATGTGGAGTTGAGGACAACACAACTGTGCAATTTTACTATTGTTAGCCAACAAACGTGACCTCATTCATGTGCAGGGGTATATTTTAACACTCTTTTTTCCTGTCTTTGAAGTGACAGTTCTCCATATATATAGTCTACAGAGAACGATGACAAACGACTCATTTATTTGGAGAGTTGCAATCAAAATTAGGTAGAGGTAAATTTGTAAATAATGCATAGATATAATATAATTTAAACTTAATATGGTTGTTGGATGGAAAATTAAATATAATGTTAATTTATTTTAGGATGTGATTATCAACACACAAACTTGATTAGAAGGGTGTGAGGTTCCATAGATCTTAGGAGGACTTAGCCTCAAAATGTATCAATATTCAAGAACATATAATCAAAATAGTTTCTAAACAATCAAACAATTGTATGTCAAACTAGAGCAAAACAAGAATGGGTATAATGAAAATAATGGCAGTGTAATTTAAGACACCTAAAAGTGAGAGTAAAGTGTAAACAAGAGAAGCGAGAAAAAATATATAGTGGGTCAATCACAAGGGATTCAAACCAACATACATTTTATAACTTAGTACATATTCAATGAAATTACCAAACTTGGCTTCCTCCCTTGGCCCTCTCTCCTATAGAAATTCTAACTTGCCAATTACTACAATTATGAGTGACATGTCAAATTTTATAGTTGTAAATTTTGGTGTAGAAATAAAAATTAAGGGAGAGGGAGAAAAATATCTATCTATCTATCTATCTATCTATCTATCTATCTATCTATCTATCTATATATATATATATATATATATATATATATATATATATATATAGAGAGAGAGAGAGAGAGAGAGAGAATTGACACCAAGAGTTAGGGAAAATAGAGCATGAGAGATATAGAGTGACATAGAGAGAGATGGGTAAAGAGATACATCTGCATAGATATATGTCATCTTTGGATTGTTGGCACATAATAGTTGCTCAAAAGATAGTCATTGTTTCCCTTTATATTTTTTTTTTTTTTTTTTTTTTCTTTCTCCCATCACCTATCTCTCTCTATTCCTATCTCTATAAATCTATCTTTTTCTCCTTGTATATCTCTTATTTTTCTCCCATCTATCTCTCTCCATTTTTGTCTCTATAATTTTATCTCTTTCTCTCCCTATTTATCTCCCTATTTATCTCTCTCTATTCCTCTCTATAGATATCTCTTTCTCTCCTTGTCTATCTCCCTATGATCTCCCTATTCATCTTTCTCTATTCCTCTCTATAAACATCTCTTTCTCTCCCCATCTATCTCCCTCTCTCCCTATTTAATTTTCTTTATATATCTCTTTGTCTCCTCTATCTCTTTTTCTCTTTCTCTCTTGCCCCCTCTCTCCTAATTTTCTCTCTTTTCCTCTATATATCTTCTCTCTCTTCTTCATGCTCTATCTCTCTTTCAATATTCCTCTCTGTATGTTGCATTGATTTTACTAATGAAACACCAAAGAAAAATAAAACATAAAATTTGCAGTTAAGAGGCATTTTCTCTTCAAAAGAACAAGTTGGATCGACTTTCATGGTCATTGCTTTCCTAAGAGTTGCTTTGATACAAGTAATTTCTAATCTTGATGGATAATAATTCTTTGAATTTACATATGTATCAAGACACCCATGAACTAGAATTTAGCATACTAAGAGCTATAAACATTTCATCTCGTTAGAAAAGGGCCCATTTCTACCATCACAAAATTGTATCAGTATCAAGTTAAAACATATATAATACAACATGGCTTACCACTAAAAAATCTTTGGGAAAATTAATTCTATGTTACATGGTGTCCATCATACCTACATATTAGCCTACACTAAGGTCCTTGTCAATGCATCGACTAGAAAGAACTTCACCCATATTTTTTTGGGTGAGAAGTAATAAAGCATTATACTTGGAGACCAATCAAATAATCCACATTTTTAACTTGAATATAATGGGTGGCACTTGGCACCTAAACTCAAAGTGATCAAATTCTATCATAGAAAATTGTTTGGTAGAATTCCCTAAAGATCTGTTGTCATGGCTTTCTATGATCATAGAATAAATGCACGTAATAGATTTGTTGAATAGTCCTTGGAAAGTAAATAGGAGCTCTATAATACCTAGGGTATGGGGTGATCCCACAAAGCTGGTTTACAATTTTTGGGAGATTCTGATTTTGCTGAAATCACATATTTTTAGAAAATATAATGATTTAAGCCTTAAAAAGTTCCATTTAAAGCATTCAAATTGAAGAGAGTTTGATCAAACTACCTTAGATCAAACCCCCTTGGATAGAACCCCACTAGTTTTAAACCATACCTATAATGGAGTCTCCTTTACACCTATCAAAATGCTGATAAAAAACCACTTTTGATTTACCTTTTGGGGGATCAAATGAATTCATTTAAAATTTATTTTTTGTATGTCCTTATTATAAGCTTCCCAAAAAGTATAATTTTAAATAAATTTAATTTTATTATTATGTTTATTTTTTATTTTTTGTGAATGTAGGTTTTCACCAAAAATCAAGTTTTTTGTTCTGCATGTGGAAAATGGAAGATTATCAAATGTTTTTTTGAAAAATATGAGTGCACTAGATATTGAAGTCCTCAACAAAAAAAAATGAATTTTGATAAATACAAAAAAACTATGTGTTATACGGTCCACCTATGTCGAAATTGTAATTGGTTTGACTTCGAAACTTGATTAAGGAATAAAATTCAATAAAACACTATGAAACCAATTGGAAGCACTAGATATCGTAGTTACAAATCTAAATTCAAATAAAATAGAATTTAATCCTTCATGAAATTTTTTTTGTGTTATATGGTGAGCGTCACTCCTTAAAAATGGTGTTTATTGAAAAAAAATCGAAGGAGATGGAAAAAGAAGTGCAATCTGATTCCAAAATTTTTGAAAAAAATATATTTAGAATCTATAGACAAAATGTCACAAATCACTAGTTTGCATCATCTTCAAATTCCTCACGGTTTAGCTGCTATAGGTGCTTGAAAGTGAAGATTTAGTTAGAAAAAATCAATTCAATGTCCAGTTTGGCCAAAAATTGTAAACCAGTATTGTGGGATCACCCTATGAAATCTATCACAACATAATGGAAGGGGATTTTGTTAGATGTTGTAGATGCGAATTTATGCAGTAATCTCTCTTCTCTCAATATCTATTTCCTTTTATCTCTCTTATCTCTCTCTCTCTCTCTCCCTATGCTTCTTGGTATCTCTATCTCTCTGCATCTCTTTATATCTCTTTGTATCCATCTCTTTCTATCAATATGTGTGTATCTCTCTCTATCTCCTTCTTCCCTTTTTTTATATCCATCTCTTTCTCAGGTCCTCTCTCTTCATTCTTTATGTCTCACGCTATTTTTTCCTCTATCTCCATACCCCCCTCTCTCGCTCTTCCCCCCTCTATCTCTCCCTCTTTCTATCCCTATCTTTTCCTCCCTCTCTATTGCAAACATAACATGAGCCTGTTGGTAATGGAGTTTGATTATCTTCCTCATTCAAAGGTTTTGTTTCAACTATGTTTGGATCCTTGTAAGGGGATGCATAATTGATTTGAAGTTATCACTTCTCCATTGAGACCTTTGTTCCACAAATAACATCATTTACTAAATGACCTGCCAATTAACCTCATGTACTACACAAAAGTATGCAAAAAATACACCAATTCTTTTCCTAATTAACCTTCCACACCTCTTTAGCGTACCCATTGCACACCAAGGTGCAATTGCTAGTTATAGAATTGATTGCACTTGAGTCAAAAGGGGGATATTTAGATAGAAAATTGGCTTCATTGACGACAACTCCAAATTAGTTTAAGAACATTAATAATTTGAGGCGATTATTAAAATGTTGAATGCAAATATAATAAGTATTTAATTCTATTACATATGTAATTTAAAATGGTATAGAAGTAATAAATTGATTAATTTAATGAGTTAACATTAATAATTTGGAATAATTATCTTCTAATCATGGGTTAGTAGGGTTCAATCCTTCATAATCCAATAAAATATGTCAAATGGCAGGCTTTCTTAATAGGATTCCAAACTTCTCACAATTATAAATAAAAAAATAACAAATTGAAGGGGACTCTCAATTATAATAAACACAATTATTAAAATGTTGAATGTAAATATGATACTTGTATTTAATTTTATGACATGTAATTTAGAACCATATAGAAGTATTAAATTAATTAATTTAATGAGTTGACATTAATAATTTGAGACGATTATTCAAATGTTGAATGTAGATATAATAAGTATTTATTTCTATGTCATATATAATTTAGAATGGTATAGAAGTATTAAATTAATTAATTTAATGAGTTAACATTTATAATTTGGGATAATTATCTTCTAATCATGGGTTAGTGGGGTTCATCCCCTTCAAAATCCAAGAAAATATGTCAAATAGGAGGCACACCCGTTCCTAATAGGGTTTCAAACTTGCTCATAATTAAAAAAAAAAAATACAAATTGAAGGGGAATCTTGTATTATAATAAACACAATAAGTAAAAAAGGGGCCCAAAACTAGAAAATCAATAGAGTTTTGAATCAAATATAGACCATACTCAATAATCTCAAGGTCTATACTATTCTAGACGTATATCTAGGGAAGGAAATATTCATGCAGATGTGTTGGCCAACTTTAACATTGACCATTACTTTAACTTTAACATTGACCATTACTTGAGGAATCTATTAGAAAATATTTTAAATCTTTGGTTAAATCATTCCTATCTTTATTTCATGATAACTTGTTACCCCTTAGATAGCTCTCCATATGACATGGCCACACAACATGATTACAATAGTTATGGTTTCATTTTTTGAGTCCTTGCAAGGATGTAAATATTTAAAATTTGACAACGCATGCATTTATTTTGGCCTGCTTTTGATGAGATGTTAGCTTTCTCCATTGGCCATATATACAAAGAAACGAATAAGGAGGCAATTCAAATTGTAAATGTAGCATTTGACAAGATATACTCGATTGTATGTAAGACAACTCTCATAGCATGTGGTAGAAGATAGTGCTCAATCTTCAGTCCTCTCTTGCAATGAATAATCATAAATAGGTTTCATGTGGGATTTATGATCAACTTGCTCATCACTAATATGGTACTATGGCTTTTAGTTGAGTAATTATAGAATTTATTGCACTTGAGCTAAAAGGGGGATATTTAGATAACAAACCGACTTCATTGATAATAACTCCAAATTAGTTTGGGATAATGGATACAATGGTGCGTATGTTGGTGAAGAAGAGGCAAGTTGGATTTTTGGGCAAGATTTATAATATACATTTGAAGAAAACATGGAATTTCCATTGGATCAACTGGTTGAAATCTTGTTTTTTTAAATTTTATATTTACAAGTATAACCTTCTCTAGCCAAATTCACCTATTAATTTTTTTTGGGACAATTATTAAAATTTTGAATGTAGATAAGATTGTGAATGTGGCAATTGACAGGATCTCATATTGTATGCTAGATATCTTCCATAGCATGTGGGGAAAGATATCACCCAATCTTTTTCTCCTCTCTTGTAATTGTTGCCATGCAGATCACACCTTGGCTAAGTGAGAAACTTAGCTATCCTACGAAACATGGGATCATCTTCAATCTGTGGGTGGCTTATAATGAAGATGAACCTCCAGAGAGGGTTGGTTCCCTTGTTTAAGCTCACACAATAGTGTTTCATAGGAAGGTCATATTTCACTTTTTTTGAAGGAAAACTGAATGTTTTGACAACTACAACTATTGAAAGTATCAACACAACCTATGACCTATATGAGTTTTGTTTATTCTAGTATAAAATGTTTTTAAAATGGGACATAATTCAATGATTTGAGATTGTAAAATCACAAAAATCAGATCAAATCATTTAGAAAGACATTAGACACATGAATTTGAGAAGCAAAAACATGTTACTTTTATTGAAAAGTAGGATTTTTTTCATAGTTACAAATCTGAATATACTTCAAAATACATAGAATTGCTGCTCTATATTGAATATCTCTCTCAAAAAATGAGTTACAGTCTTCCTTCCCTTGCCGAGAGCCAAAAGGAGAATATAAAGAACTAACTCTAAATAGACTTGGGCACCTGGTTTTCATCAAAAGCCACCTCCTTCATAGTTGAACTTGTCTTTAAGGAAGAGGCTGAGTTTGCATGCTTGAATTGAGAATTTGGGTGTGGAACTCCCTCTTGAACTACTTGAAAAACACACAAAAATTGGTGGAGGAGAGTTGACCTTGACTCTTGACTTTATAATTTGAGATAATTATTAAAATATAATTTATGAAGTAACATTAATAATTTAGCACAATTATTAAAATGTTGAATATATATAGGGTTTAGTCTAATATTGATGCAATTATTTTAGATTAATAAATGTAATGAGAAAATTTTAATAATTGATTAATAATTTGAGTAATTATAGATTTGATTGAACTTGGACCAAAGGGGGGATATTTAGATAACAAACTGGCTTCATTGATAACAACTCCAAATTAGTTTGGAAAAATTGATATAATGGTGCGTATGTTGGCCAAGAAGAGGCAAGTTAGATTTCTGGGCAAGATTTCTAACATACATTTGAAGAAAACTTGGCCTTTCCACTAGAGCAACTAATTGAAATCTTTTTTCTCTTTTGAATTTTTTATATTTACAGGTATAGCCCTCTCTCTAAGCCAAATTCACCTATTAATTTTTTTGAGACAATTATTAAAATTTTGAATGTAGATAAGATTGTGAATGTGGCAATTGACAGAGTCTTATATTGTATGTTAGATAACTTCCATAGCATGTGGGAAAAGATAGCACCCAATATTTTTCTCCTCTCTTGCAATTGTTGTCACAAAGATTACACCCTGGCTAAGTGAGAAGCTTAGCTATCCTGTGAAACATGGGATCATCTTCAAGCTGTGGGTGGCTTATAGTGAAGATGAACCTCTGGAGAGGGCTAGTTCCCTTGTTTAACCTCCTATATATACTATTGCTTTGATAAGGAAAAGAGATATAAGAACTAAGACTGAAAAAATGATCTTAGGGGGTGATGCACCAAAATTTAAAAGATCTATACCAGTTGTTTCAACTCACAATTTATCTCACTTGAAAGAGCTTTAATCTATGTAAAACCCGGTTTTCAACAAGTTCACACAACAATGTTTCGTAGAAAGATTGTATTTCATAGTTTTGAAGGAAAACTAAATGTTTTCACAACTACAACTGTTGAAAGTATCAACACAACCTATGACCTATATGAGTTTTGTTTATTCTAGTATAAAATGTTGTTAAAATGAAACATAACTAAAGGATTCAAGATTACAAAATAACATAAATTAGATCAAATCATTTAAAAAGACATTCAACGCATGAATTTGAGAAGGCAAACATGTTGCTTTTATTGAAAAATAGGATTTTTTCACAGTTACAAATTTGAAAAATAATTAAAAATACATAGAATTGCTACTCTATGTAGTGTAGGAAAATGTAACCATTTACATTCTCTCACTTGTTTGGGCCCTCCTAATTTAAATTGGACTTAATAATGCCTTAATTTAGAGTTGTTAAATGTACCCTCTTACATTTACACACTTATTTGGGCCCTCTTAATTAATTGAGCTTAATTATGCCTTAATTATCCCTTTAATTCATTTTCAAGCCTAATAAATTACATTTTTTGAAGGGGAAACCCGATAATAATTAATGCCTAAACATAACACTTTACATTGAGCTATGTGTGTTCCAGGTATAGGGACCTAGGACCCATTCACCCATGGGTGAATGGGTCCTCCCTAGACCTTTGTACCTAAATTTAAAACATGTTTTTGGTGGTATTTTAATGTTTTCAAATCCATAATTCAATGTCGGCTTGTGATATTTGAATTCTGAGAAATTACTTGGATACATACCTATAAATACAAGGTTATTTCACAAAGTTTCACCTAGAGTTTTTATGCAAGTTTACAAGAGCAAAGTTGATGATCAAGAGTAGATATATCAGAGATTTATTGTAGCAATCAAGATCTATTCATCATGTCAAAGTCTTCTTGTATCATGGATGCTTTTTGAGCTAACATTGCGATGTAGGTTTCATGATCAATTCAAGCAAGATTCAAGTGTCGAGATCCACATCCAATTCAACCATCTCATGCAAGTTGTAGACCTCCTAAGATCTCCATTATTAAGGTTTCATTCAAGGGTTTGTTGAGTGGTAACATAGCTTTGTTCATTCTTCATTCCCTCTTTCATTTCATTATTTCATTTCAAGGTTTGATTACCAAAACATGGTTTGACTAAGGAAAACCCCCATTCACCCAAAATCAAACATTTTTTCTCTCCTGTATGTGTATTACAGGTTTAGGTTGAAGAAGACTTGAAGAAATTTTGAAGAGAAAGATTTACAAAGTTGTCAAAGTTGTCAAATCATGAAATCTAACCTATAGATCAGATTTTTAACTTTCCAGCACTGAAACTTAGACAAATTAGAAGCTTTAGATCTACACTAGAGGCTCCCAAAAGATTGTTGCAACCCCTATACTTGGACCCATTCGCCCATGGGTGAATGAGTCTCATATCAACTTCTGAAAAGCACTTTTGGTGATTGGTACACATGTTTCTACCCTTCTCAAATCTGCATTTTATTTTTTGGTTCTACAAATATTGAGCTTAATCTTCAAGTGTTAGATTGCATTTAGGTGTTGATTTTCTATTTTTAGTTTTTCTCCCCAAAGTGTTGTTTGACCTTGACCCCCATCCTTTAGTCATAAGGAAATATGAAGATTCTCACTTTGGGTTGATTCACCTAAGGGTTGATAATCAATTCATTATGTGGATCTCATTTCCTAATGAAATAAAGGAAAATAGGTCCCTTATTATTCAACAAACCCATATTTTACCTCAAACCTATTTTTCAATATTTCATTTTGGTGAACCCAAATTTTGGGCATCATAACTTGTTGTTTTGGAGTCCATTTGCAACCCTAGATCTAGGTCTTGCATTTATTTGCATTGCATTGCATTGATATGCATCTCATTTAGGGTTGTTTACTTGCATTCGTTTGCATCTTGTTTAGGGTTTTAGGTTTACATTTTCGCATCCATTAAAATCTAGAAAATTAAAAAATATCAGTCATTTTGCATAGTGTTTACATAGCATTGCATAATCAGTCATTTACATCTGAAAATTGAATCAAAATTGCATCTCAAATTAGGTATTTTTTCTTGTCATTTAGCACTATTTTGCACTTGCATTTAGACCTCATTTTACAGAAATATGAAACTGTAACTCACTGTTTGAAACCAGAATCTGAAAACCATAGAAATTGTCTCAGAAACTTGCAAATTAATTTTCAAAAACCCTGAAGTGAGACCCATTCACCCATGGGTGAATGAGTCCCTGATCTAGGCTTTTCCTAAAAATCTGAGCATTAAAATCACTAATTCTACCCTTTGTGTTTATGTATTCAGTCTGTTGTTTCAATTTTCTAAATTTTTGTTATCTAAAATTTTTCATATTAAACATAATTTTTCAAAATCAATGCATTTTTGAATTCAAAATTGCATCTAAAAGACATCATTTTCAGGTTTTGTATAGCATATAATCAAAAAGCTATCTTGTTTAAATATGAAAATTGCTTTTACATACTTGCATTGCACTTTACATTCTAGTCATTGCATTTTACCTCCTATCCATTTTGGGTGCACCTTGGGTTTGTGAAACTTGTATGAGCTTCACAACTTGGTGTCCTATTGCTAATACTACATCATGAGATGTAGTTCGAGACTCATGTCATCGTGTGATACACCATTCATTGTGGATCTTGGGTTCTCTAACTTTTTCACTCATAGTGCTGAAACTAGTCAACCCACTATGGATCATACCCTTAACATTTCATTTCACATGACTTCCCTACCCACACCTAATGTGATTAATGTTGATGTAATGATTTCTAATTTCCCTCATGAGAACCTTAGAAGAATGGATGAAGAGTTAGAGCAATTAAAAAATTTGTAAGTTTTGAACCCATCATCGCTAGTGCTATTGCTATGATAGAAAACATAAGAGACTTAATAAAAACTAAACAAGGAATAGATATGGTGCTTAGCCTTAATCACATCATGCAACATCACATAAGAAATAAAGAGAAGCATGCTATAAATAATTTGGTCAACTTCATTGAAGTTCAATCTTATAAGAGCCTAACTAAAATGCCACTTGACATTGCTTTCTCACAATATGACATAATTAAAAACATGCACCCGATGGTCCTCTTTACATAGCTGGAAGAATCAATGACAAGCCTACTAATGGGATATTAATTGATCACGTTTGTGTAGAGAATGTGATAATTGAATAATTCTTATTTGTGCATGAGATTTATCAAGATACTTATGACAAACTAAAAGCATAGATCAAAATGCATAATGGTTTTGCTTGCCCTACGATAGGTTTGATAACTCTTCCTTTAAAATTTGGACCAAAAATATTACATGTCTCATTTTCCACCATCTCGTCATTGGATCAATTTTGTGTGAAGTTAGGCTACCCATTGCTTCGCTCCATGAATGTCATCTCGTCGATTGTGCATAAATGCTTAAAGTTTCCATCTGGGAATGAGATCTTTACTGTGCATCATAGTGGCTTTAATCCAATGTCTTCCCATGGGAATTTCTCATTGGATTTCTTTTGGCCCGAAGCTATGGACCTATTAGGCCTCATGAGGACTTCTTTTTCAAATCCTATCAAAATTTTAAGGCAAAGTGCATAGCAGAATTATCCCAAGTAGCAATATTCCTCAACCCACAATTGAGCCTCTTATTCTTGATGAGACTATGATTGAACCAAAAGCTCTTCCAAGTAACCAAGACCAAAACATAAAAAATCCTCCTCCCATTTCCTATAAGAGACCACGAGATAACCAAATAAGTCCTGTTGTGCCTCCTAAATCAAACAAGTTTACAAAGCTAAAGAGAAAGTGGTTGAATAACCTCCCATGGTTCCTTCCGCTACTCCCTTAAGGGAAGAAAATAAACCTATTATTGATAAACCTGCACCTACACAATTACAACTTGAAAATCAAATTAAATGAAACCAAAATGCTAGAGAGCGTAGGCGTAAATGTCATGCTATTGCTCATTTGTTGCAAGCAAAAGAAGAACAAAAAAACATACAAAATCAAAATCTAAACTTACCTCAAGCAATGCATGATGATTATCCTCCTTCACTGAAACAAGGAATTCCTAAACTTCAAACACAACAAGAACAAGAACCTTCACTAGATATTATCATTAAACCTTCTATTGTGATAAACTTGGATGATGATAATGAAACTGCTAAAATTGATGAGGAAGTGCTAAAGAGTTAAATTTATTATTTTACTCTTCCATTAGATTAAATGATAACAATCATGATGATCCTCCTACAAAGAGTACTTCACCATGTGTTGAACTTGGTGATTGTCCTAGTTTGGCACTTGATGTTGTCCCTTTGGCTAGTTGTTTTCCTTCCGCATACGATGAACAAGATTGGGATGTGGACGACCTGCTACAGGTTGACTCGCATATGTCTTACTAGTCTTGTCTTTATTTTTCATTTTCATGTTCTTTTTATGATTGCATGTGCATAATGTGACCCCTCGTATCATTCTGTTTGATGTATATTCATGTTCATTCCTCTATTTGTACCTTCATTCTTCTATATGTCATAAACCTTTTATCTTTTCCTTTGTCTTGTGTTTTCCTTTTAGGGATGGCACAAGATGTCGAGACATTTAGGTCTCTTCCATGTTTACCCAAAAGGATTTTCTTTGTTTTTTCTCTCTGTGTGTCATTCTTTCTATTCCATGAGTATTTGGGGAATGATGACATTTTCGAGCTCTATAATATCATTATAGCAGAGACATATGTTGACCTCAAATCCATGGATCCTTTATGTCTTTTGGATTTCATTTTGGGGGCAATTCCTTCCTTTTTCATGGCGTAGCTTCATTTGAAAACATATGCTTGGAATAGGGCTTTCCAAATAAGCTCTCACGTCTTCTTTATTGTTAGCATTTATCATTTTCTACTTTAAAGTAATGTCTCGTAGTGTGGTGCTAGCAATTTATTTAAAGTGGGGGCATACATTGGCATTATCATTTTGGAGATCTTGGACTATATTCCTTATTTTTCATTGTGTGGTATTCTTACTTCTTGCGATGTGTCTTCTTCTTGGGGGATTCATTGGGTTTGATGTCCTCCAAGAGTGTGACCTTTCTTGGCATACGACTTTCCTCTTAGTGGTGATGCTATGCATTGTATTCCCTAAGTTGTGAATCTTTTATCCTAGACTTGTCCTCTCTTGGAGACATTAGGCATGATGTTCCCTAAGAGAATACCTTACATGCACTAAGAAAAACCCCATTGAACATGTCTTACCCTATTTGTACATTTTTTTCATAAGTGTTTAGCATATTGCAACTTGCTAACTTTATGAAGCTCGAAGTTTCAACCCTTTTTCATGGCCACCAAGCATAACACACTTTGCTTGCTTGTGGTTCCTTGTTTGTTCATAAGTGTTTAGCATAATGTAGCTTGATAAGCCTTATGAAGCTCGAAGATCATATTTTTTGGTGCCTTATTAAAGTTATTGAAGGTATAACTTTGGTATGGTATGGGAGCCTATTAAGATTCTCTCATTTTCCACCCTTGGGGGCTCACCTAGTGGACATCGGATTTCACTAGCCCGTGTGAGCATGCATTGTTGTTTGCATAGTGGACAATGAGTTCCACTTGTAATTTTTTTTGGAAAACAGATGAGGCATGTTCCACATCGCATTGGATAGTCGAGGCTTGATCCTTTCTCTTTTCCTTTTCCTTTTTCTAGCTTTATTTGTGTTTTTGGCATTGTATGATTGATTATCTTGTCATTGCTGCATATATACATATGTTTAACATAGGCATGTGTCTCCTTGTGCCTTTGTTGGTTTTTCCATGAGATCTTAGATCTTGGAGGCTTGATCACCTTCCTTGATCTTTGTTGTCTTATCTTTCCAACGATGTACAATTCTAGACCTCTCTTGATTGTTTACTTTAGTGTGAGTTTGACACAATGTCGTCCTCTCACTAAAGTGGGGGCTAAATGTAGTGTAAGAAAATGTAACCCTTTACATTCTCTCACTTGTTTGGGCCGTCCTAATTTAAATTGGATCTAATAATGCCTTAATTTAGTGTTGTTAAATGTACCCCTTTACATTTACACTCTTATGTGGGCCCTCTTAATTAATTGAGCTTAATTATGCCCTAATTAACCCTTTAATTAATTTTCAAGCCTAATAAATTACATTTTTTGAAGGGGAAACCCAACAATAATTAATGACTAAACATAACACTTTACATTGAGCAATGTGTGTTTCAGGTATAGGGACTTGGGACCCATTCTCCCATGGGCGAATGGGTCCTCCCTAGACCTTTGGAACTAAATTTAAATTATATTTTTGGTGGTATTTTAATGTTTCCAAATCCATAATTCAATGTTGGCTTGTGATATTTAAATTTCAAGAAATTAAGGATACATACCTATAAATACAAGGTTATTTCACTAAGTTTCAATAAGAGTTTTTATGCAAGTTTACAAGAGAAAATTTGATGATCAATAGCATTCAAGAGCAGATATATCAGAGATTTATTGTAGCAATCAAGATCTATTCATCATGTCTAAGTATTCTTGCATCATGGATGTTTTTGGAGCTAACATTGTGATGTAGGTTTCATGATCAAGTCAAGCAAGATTCAAGTGTCAAGATCCACATCGAATTCAGCCATCTAATGCAAGTTGGAAACCTCCTAAGATCTCCATTATCAAGGTTTCATTAAAGGGTTTGTTGGGTGGTAACATAGCTTTGTTCATTCTTCATTCCCTCTTTCATTTCATTATTTCATTTCAAGGTTTGATTACCAAAATGGAAATAGACCAAGGCAAACCCCCATTCACCCAAAACAAACATTTTTCTCTCTTGTATGTGTTATTACAAATATAGGTTTAAGAAGACTTGAAGACCTTTTGAAGATCAAGATTAACAAAGTTGCAAAAGTTGCAAAAGTTGTCAAAGTTGTTAAATCATAGAATCTAACCTATAGATCAGATTTTTGACTTTTTGGTATTGAAACCTAGAAAAATCAAAAGCTTTAGATCTACACTAGAGGCTCTTGAAATATTTTTGCAACCTCTTTACTTTGACCCATTTTCCCATGGGCAAATGAGTCTCAGATCAACTTCTGAAAAGCACTTTTAGTGACTGGTACACATGTTTCTTCCCTTCTCAGATCTACATTTTATTTTCTGGTTCTGCAAATATTGAGCTTAATCTTCAAGTTTCAAGTGTTAGATTGTATTTTGGTGTTGATTTGTTGTTTTTAGTTTTTCTCCCCAAAGTGTTGTTTGACCTTGACCCCCATCCTTTAGTCATAAGGAAATATGAAGATGATCACTTTGGGTCGATTCACCTAAGGGTTGATAATCAATTCATTGTGTGGATCTCATTTCCTAATAAAATAAAGGAAAATAGGTCCATTATTGTTCATCAAACCCATATTTTACCTCAAACCTATTTTTTGATATTTCACTCTATATTAAATATCTCTCTCAAAAAATGAGCTACAATCTGCCTTCCCTTGCCTAGAGCCAAAAGGAGAATAGAAAGAACTAACTCTAAACAAACTTGGGCACACATTTTTCATCAAAGGCCAATCCAACACACTTAACTCACACAACAACACTTTTACACACAACAACCAAAAAAATCCACACAACAACACCAATATTTAATACATTCATACATAAACAAATTAAAAGGGGTAAAATCCTACCTCAAAGACTTCAAGTGTAAATTTTTGTTGAGTTCCAATTCTTTTCCAAACTCCTTCCAAGAATTCCCATCCTCCAACACTTAGCCAAAATCTAAAACTTAGAACCTTTTGCCAAACTCTCTCAAGATTATTTAAAAATCCTCAAAATCCTCCTCCTTGGATGAGATGATGTCATTATATCCTCTAATCCCTCTTTCTCACACAAGAAACCAATCAACCACCAAGTCCTCTCTTACATTTAAGAGGCATGGTGCACACATGAACACTCATTTCTACCAAGTCCTCTCTCATAAATGAGATTAGGAGACTAAATGGGGACGGGGAAGGGTCAAGTCCATCCCCTTACCCCAAAATTTGTCACCTCTCTTACAAGACATTTAAGAGAGTCCATTAATGAGATATGGCCAAGGGTATGACCTAAAATTAACTCCCAACCCATAGGTTATGTACCTAGGGTCTTAAAATGCAACAATTGATGAAAAAATGACATATTTAACCCTCTTAAAAATGCATAAAATATTAAATTCGAATTTCACATTTTTAGATCATATTTAAACTTCAAAACAATTTAAAACACTAAACCCTTATCCCACCACATACATGTCTCATAGCACATCAAAATTTACACAAAACAACATGAGACTCTAGCCCCCCCATGTGGGCTAAGTCTAGCTTCACACGAATAAATCACATTGATCTCTTGGTTGCCTCTGATTTCCATGGCTATGAAAGGTTAATTTGTGCACAGTGTTTAAACATTCGTCCAACTGTTAAAACAACTAATCAAATCAAATGATTACGAGGAAGCATAACATATGCACATATTCATCACACATAATATATATACATCATAATCATTATTCACATTTTCCTTTTCTAATATTCAAACTTTGAGTTGTTACAATTTAAAACAATATCAATTAAACTTCTAAAATATTGATTCATGATGTTTATAATCACTTTGCATAATAATTCAAATATTTTCTTTTAATCAGAACAATATCATACATGCACCACATTGCATTGTAATTCATAAATTTAGTTCTAATTAAAATTATATTAGATAATCTATTATGAGCATATTATTTCCAATTTCATAGCATTCAAGATATCAATTTCATTAACTATCATAATGCTAAAGTTACAATTCAATAAAATAACTAATCTAATAAGCCAATTAATGATTAACCCAATGTTATAATTAACCACCATCAAAATGCAAAGTAACAATAGAGTATATAACAAAGTATAGTCACGTGAATGAAAATAAAACATGAGGTCTGTGTGTCCAATTGATGATGGGCCTCACATCCTCCCCCATGTTATATTATTCATCCTTGATTGACAAACTTATTGTTGCACCATGTCTAACTATACCAGTCTTTCTAAAAATTTACCCTACAAAAATTGAAAACCAACTCTCAGGCTCACTATGAAATGCAATTTTACAAAATACTGACTCATTATTTCAACCATATTTCACAATTATACATGATATTTAACTAATCCTAGTAAAATTCCGACAAGGGCGTGGTTTGGTGGTCAAGTCGCTTGGTTGTTGTGATGGCCACCCAGGTTCAAACCCTTGCTGGGCCAAAGTGCTTGCAGGCCTTGTTCCTTCGTTGGTCCAATGCGCTTGTGGGTTTGGTAGTTTCTTGTGGTTTCTTGTACCCGGTTCATAGCTCCAATCAAAAGTGTTTACCCCTAATAATATGGGTGTGTTGCACCTTTACCAAAAAAAAAAATCCTAGTAAAATATTAAAATAAAAAAATAATTTGTAATTTCTAAAATCACCTTTCAAATCACACTATAACTAATATTGCCAACTAGAATTTCCAACCTTTCAAATCATATTTATATGTACCATTCACAGCCTAATTCATATAACTTCTACCATTAATTCCAAGAATGCAACCTCAAATTCCCTCCAATAATTCAAAAATCTCCACTTGCACCTATCTTTTCAAATCTATACAAGTAAGTTTACCATTATTTATACAAGTCACCACAAATGTGCACTACAAGCTACCTATTTCATAATTCAAATTTTCAGTTTCAATTTAAGACACCTATTCAAGACTAATTGAAGAGAGAGCTCTTGCAAACTTCTTCACACACCTGATGCAACTTCCATGGTATGCATATTTCAAAGTTGTTTTAAAATTATGTATGCATATAAACTGTTGGGTAAAAGTACAAAGTTGTGTCACACTTTTAGCCAACTTGTCAGCACAGGTGAATTTAAGTATTTTTAAGTATTTTTTTTTCAAACACATGATCTAGTAAGTTTTATTCTAGATAAGATAGATATTTCCACAACTTTTCCAACTAAAATTGTTGGTTAAATACATATATAGGACCACTTTGAGGCCAATTTAACAACAAAATAAAATTATTTGAAAAATTGAATGTTTCAATAACTCCTACTCATGTAAATAACATTTTTTTAAATATAAAAATATACTTTTGTAGTTCCATAAGTGTAGTTTAAAAAAAAATAAAAAATTAATAGTTTAATTACTATAACTATTTTATTTTTTGTCTTTACTAAAAGTAGGTTATCAACACAAAATATTAGGTTGATTACCATGCAAAGAAAAATATTAAATTTTTTTTTTAAAATGAAAAAAATATGATGCACTAGATAAAAGAATCTATATCAAGATGGCATATTTTTTTCTATTTTAGATAAATATTTAATATGAAAGTTGATTTCGAATAGAAACAACTGTGTTTTAATACAAACATTTTTTAATATTTATTTAAAAATATATGTTTTCAAAATTGGAAAAAATATATCCATGTAATAAATTTTTAAGTTATAAATACATACAAAAAAATTGGAAGGAAAAAAAAAAAATTACTATAAAAAGATTGACATCTCATGTAGCTTCACTTTTTAGCATTTTATCAACAACTAAATTATAGTGTCAATTTATTAAAAACTATTTAAAAATATTTTTTAAAATTTTTCAAAAAAATACAAACATAAAATATACTAAAAAATACACATTTTACTAGTTTACATCATTTCAAAATTCAAAATATATAATGCCACTTTTTAGTGATTCAATTTTAAAAGTGGGATAAGTGTTGAAACTATTTCCCTTATAAAAGTGTGACACAACTTTGTACTTTTACCCTGTTCAATGTATTATTATTATTCATGTATGTATCATGATTTTTTTTAGAAACATTTCCATATATACATATCATTCCATGTATCATCCTTATTTTACACATACACACAGTCGGCCAAAAGATAGGTGCATAAAACCCTTAAAATTTGAGCATATGATACCCTCAAATGATATATATATATATATATATATATATATATATATTGCAAAGATAGATAGATTGATGTTTCATATAGCCTCGTTCATTTACATTTAAATAAATTAGATGTATGGTTTATTTATTGTAAGTCTATAGTTCATACGTATCATGATTTTCTTCAAAAACAGTTGCATACATATGTATCATTCCACCTATCACCTTTAGTTTACACATGCACACAGTTGGCCAAAAGATAGTTGCATGAAACCCTTTAAAGTTGACTATATGATACCCTCAAATGATAGCAATCTATAACCCTTTGTGAAACAGTATAATGATATTTATATATAACTTGAAATAACATTATGATACAAATATTTATAACCATTTCTAAAACAACATTATGATATTTATATATAACTTGAAACAACAATATGATACAAATATTTATAACCCTTTTTTATACATTATGATTTGATTTGAGAGATCCCAATTGTATTGGCCTTTGAATCATGGTTTGAGGAAGAAAACCTAGCAAAACTTGGTTTATCTAACATAAATTGTTCGTGATTTCTCCATATGTTGAGGGGGAGCCCCACTTGACTACATATGAAGCATCTTAATGATAAATGTTTATTTTTAATACATTAGATCTAAGGGGTGAAATTTGATTTGATATAAATGGATTGTGGAAGTGGCTTAAATATGTCAACTACTACATAAATTTGGCATAGTGTCTATGTAAATCTTATGAGGACAGATCAATATCGATGAAAATCCCTACCCCTTCCACAAGAAGTTTCTTGAAAGACCTAATTATTGTATGACCTTTTGGTAAGATTGTCCAATCTAATCCAAATGGGCACTTGAGATAAATCCACCTTTGCGAGATTAAAAAAGGGATTCCACGAGCATAGAAAGATCCTATAATTCTCAAAAAATTATGGACCTTTGGTCCAAACAAAATCATAGTTTACTTGAGATTAACATTTGATTGCAAAAATATCAATAAAGAGGATAGACACCAAAGGGTTAGAGATTAAAGGCCAAGATTCCTTGGTTCATTTATAAATTCCAACAAGGATGACCTCTTTCTCATAACTATACAAACAATTGAGGGCTTTCCAAAACTGTAACACTAAGGTTGATTTAGTTTTCTAAAAGGTAGAGTTATATAGAGGAGGGCAATATCAAAATTGGGATATCTCATAAGAGAGTAGAATCCAAAAAATCCTTGCTCACTTCCAAACCTTGTTGAATTTCAATAGAAATATAATCTTGTGATAGGGGGTCATCCTTATTTTCTTCCTTGTACAAGACAAATCAAGAGGAGGATACACCTTCATAGTAGGAATGAGGACATGGTAGGAACATGACTCATTCTCCTCTAACTAAGTGAATTTACAAAAGACCCCACAAATGTGAAATGCATTGGCAATGTTCTTACATCCTTGATAAATTCCTTGACACTCAAGCCAAACCACCTTCATGGTAGTATAATTAGAGGTGCTTTCATTTGAGTGATGATCATTTTTGTCTTCACAAAAACCTATATTTTCCTCAGGAGCTTGAGTGATGGACATCGAAAATCCCTTGGACAAGATAGATTTATTGGGAATCATTGCTCCCAAAGTCTTCTTTGCATCTATTTTTATCTTTTTCATACCATCATCTTCACCCTTTTTCACTTTCATCACTTCCAACTAACTCACTATTCTTAATCCCAAAACTATACCATATAATACTCTTTTAAGTAATGAATTATTCAATGATATCTATCATAATAATCTCAATTAAATAATTAATATTAAGAATATTAAATTAAAAATAATAATATTAGTATAATTATCTTTAATACATCTATCTAAAAAATGTCAAGGGGTATAATTTGGAGTTATTTTATTTATTTAAAAGTTATTTTATTTTTCTTTTGAAACTATTTTATTTACTATATACATAGACACATAAATTTAATGTGTTGCTTATTTTAAAAATATTATATTTACTATTATATATTAATATTTTGATGTGGAAATGATTATCAAATTTAAATTAAAAGGTAAGAATTTTTGTTAATACACTCATGCCATTACACTCCACATCTTGTTGTCATTATAAAATGCCTCTTGATATTAATTATAATTTAAAAATAAAATATAATTTTATAATTCTTTTGACTCAACCTTGAATAGTAAATATTATAATTGAAAAAAATAATATATATATTTAAACTATTTTATTTAAAGTAATATATGTAAACATAAATGTTATGTGTTGATTAGTTTGAATATATTAAATATCAATATTTTGATATGTAAATGGCTATCAAATTTAAGTTAAAAGATACGAATTTTTGTTAACACACTCACACCATTACACTCCACCCCTTGTCATTATAAAATTCCTCTTGATATTAATACAAACTATTTTATTTAAGTTAATATATGTAAGCATAAATGGTATGTGATGATTATTTTGAAAATATTAAATATCAATATTTTGACATGTAAATGGCTGTCAAATTTAAGACAATTCCTTGTAGTGTGTTTCTATTTATTTTGAAATTTTAAATGCTTTATTCTACTTTTAGCTTTTTCACCCCACAAGGCAATTTGTCAAAGTTGCACAAGAAATTAATTGACAAATTAATTTATTTGAAGATAAATATTTAACCATCCTCAACATGTAATTTAAGCTAAAAGTATGAAATAACATCACTCCAAAATTGCCACTCCAAAATTAAGCAAAATAGATTGAAACAGGATTACCACTAGGCCATGGATGCTCCTGCATTAGACACCCACAATAGAAGAAAATGTCTCATGAGTGAAACTCATAAACATTTGTATACTCTATTTCTATCTTGGATCCACCTTTGCTCCTTGTTCACTGGAAATTTTTTGTTCCTCTCATCCTACAACTTTACATTAGTATTCCCTTTCATCTTCCCTCCTTTTCTCATCCCCATGTAATAAAAATTACCAAACTCTATCTCCCACCAATGTGCTTTATCAAAATGAAACAAATCAATGGTATTCATACCTTCTTCTTCAACACAACATGTGTCTTGTATTACCTTTCTTGCTGCTACACCTTTTTTTACTCCTTTTTCCTTGTCTTCAATGCAACTTGCCACTCTATTGGTGTCTTTAGAAAGACACTCTACTGCTGCAAACAAATTTTCTACACCCAAAATAATATTAGAATGATAATATTGAGACAAGTAATCAAGTTCTTCTATTAGGGAATCTTCACCTTCATCATTGTCAAACAAGGAATCATCAACAATCCCCAACTTCACATTCACATCTTGCTCATCACTCTCACCTATCTCTAACACATCTACTGCTACAACTACATCTTTATTCTCATCATAAGAAGTATAAAAATTAGAAATTACCTCATTACCTTTGGCTGCAACCTTTGTGTTAGCTAAAATTTTCTCATTCCTCTATCCTACAATTTCTTCTAGAATTGCATTAGCAAATCATCCTCCTCACCTTCATCCTTTTTCTCTAACTGTTTCAAATCACTAACCAAACAAATTCCAACCTTGCTATATACCTCTCCTCCTCTCTCATCCAATGGATTCAACTTATGATGAACTCCATCCTTCATCAAACTATAAGTGTTCACACATCCATCATGCACTACTTTCTTGTCAAACTGCCATGGTCTATCCAACAAAAAATGACAAACATCCATGTTCATAACATCACACAATACATCATCATAATAACTTCCAATCTTAAATCTTACCAGACATTGTTCATTTACCAGCACTTTGTGATCATCTTGCAACCATGAGATCCTATGCGGATGCGGGTGCCTCTTTCTCTCCAACTGCAACTTCTAAACCATCTCTATAGAAACAATATTATCAGTACTACCACCATCAATAATGACTTTAGAAAATTTACCTTTGCATTTGCATCTTGTATGAAACAATCTCCTCCTCATAGTGGGTTCATTGTTTTCATTCATCAAAACTCTCCTCATCATCAAGGCTTCACCATCTTCCACTTCTTTAGAATGTGTTGAATGTGCATCTTCTCCATTTATGTTTGCTGCTCTATTTTGATTTACAGTTCTTCTTCTTGGTCTTTCCTCTTCATGAGGACACTCGTATGATTTTTGCTCCTCTTTTCCACACTTGAAACATGTTATTTTAAAATTTCCTCTTTCAAATCCCCTACCCGATCTTTCTCTTCCTCTAAAATTTTGATCACGGGGATTGCTTGAGTTTCCACATCTTTCATCCTTGTTTCCCTTAATGTCTCTAATCTGTTGTTCATCCTCTTTTTTTTGCAAATAATCACTATCCCTTCCCTTTTGTTTATTCTCAAACCTCTTGTTCATCCTCTCTTCTATCTTCAATGCTATTTGATAAGCATCTTCCATTGTCACAACTCTAACTAGTGTCATCTCTTCTTGAATACTTGATCTCAACCCATTTATGTATCTTGCAACCTTTTCCTTGGTTGCCTTTAAATGTCCAGTCCTTATAATAATTTTGTGAAACTCTTTTGTGTACTCCTTTACTGTCTTGCTTCCTTGCTTCAAGCTTTGCATCTTTTTAAGCAATTCCAGTTCATAGTCTACTGTAATGAATTGCCTCTTCATTTTCTCTACCATTTTATCCCATATTGTAATCTTCTCTTTCCCTTTTCTTCCTCTTTCCAACTGAATTTCTCTCCACCAGATTGAAGCATGTCCCTTCAATTTTGTCTTGAAAAACCTTACTCGGTCTGGGTCTCCAACTTCCTCAAATTCAAAATAATCTTACATATCATTTATCTAGTCTATTAGTTCTTTTGGATTCAAACTCCCATTAAAGGTAGGAACATCAATACTTGGTTTTTTTCCCATTTTGTTAAAACCATTAACAATGGATCTCTTGCAATTGTTGCAAATTCTTGTCTTTTCTTAGTATTTAAACTAGCATTCTATGTGTTCTCATCTTCTTCACCATCACTTCTGGGGTCTCTCATTCTTGCAAATCCTCTCCTTATCTCATTTTGAAAATTTTCAACTTGCCTTCTCAAGGCTCTAAAATCATCATCTCTTACAAAATTATCTCCTCTTCCTCTTCCTCTACCACGATGGGCTCCTCTCCCATCCATTTTTTTCAACACCCACAACACAGTCCTGGTGCAATTGCCTCTCTTCAACGGTCTTCCACACACTCAAGATCTTGCTGCTCTGTTACCAATAATATATAAAGAGCTTGAAAAACTCAAAACCCTCTCTAAAGATCAATTACAAGCTCACAAATTCCTCTTCTAAAATTCTCACAACACAACTCAAACAAAAACCAAAGTTTGCAAATAAATTTCTGAAACTTGCTTGCATAAGGAACCAATGATATGCTTTATTAATAAACTTAGATTACAATGAAATTTTAGTCACTAATGGACTGAGATGCAAAAAATTATCTCCCTACAAACAATACATATGAAAATGAAATTCATTCATGCCCAAACTATCCTCAGACACACGAGCATTTGCAAACAAAACCATATCCCAACACTTCTATTTCACCTACAACTCTTACAAATTCAATCCAACTGTTCTAGAATCCTGATGGGCTGTTTTAAATCAGTCCCAACCTGCAACAACACACCAGAAACACCCTCACAAACAATGTTATACCTTCCTCTTTTTGTCTCTCTCATTTCTTCTTCAACAATTCTTCGATGAAAAGTGGTTTTTTTTCCAGATTCTTCTCACACCCTATCATGAAATTAATTTCTCATGCTTTATTTGGGCCTCTCTAATATGGCACAACCCATGATGTTGCTGCACATGAAAACCTAAAAAAAAAATTGAAAATCATTTCAAACCCATTTAAAATCCATTCACAACAGCCCTCTAAAGTTAGGAAATTCAATTTTTTTATTCTCTCCTTTTTGACTCCTGAAAAATCCATGGAAAGTCTTGGGCATCCATTTCCTACTCCCTAATTTTTAGGGATTAATGCAAGAGGATAACACACACACCCCATTTTTCATACAACTAATCTCAACAAAATAAAATGCATTGGAAATGCAACAAATCAGATTTAAAAATCTGCAACATGAACACTAGTTTGTTCATTCAAAACCACCCTCAATGACTACAAAATATTCTCCAAATTGATTTTACCAATATTGCAGCCTCTTGAGCTGAGAAAATTAGTGTAAAAAATGATATTCAAAACTAGTAATTAACCTTCACCAATCTGATTTATACATCATAAAATAGGATTGATCTTTAAACACCCAATTTATGCAAGCAAAATCATAGAAATTCTCATTGAAATTTAGAACATTACATAACAACATGCCAAGCCTATTGGATTCTCATTATAGAATCCCAATATGGTTTAGGTCTGATATTAGACCTGAAAAAATGGTGTAGTACAATAACACATGGTTTCCACAAGCCTTCCTCAAACTCTCTTATCTTCATCTCACCAAAACGTCATTTTGTAGCTTCAAAATCATTCTTCAACTAAATCAATCTTCAAACATGGTCTCAAAGGACCTCTTTTCTATTGTCTTCACCTTCTCGCACCTGCAACAAAAATTTGACCAAAACATAGTCTTCAAATCTGAAAACTATCTCCTTTTCCTCCAACCCCCATTCTTCATCCTCCCCCAAAATATTGAATGAAATGAAATGATTGATATTTTTTTGCACAACACGAAATGACATTTCATTTCATTTGGGATCATTTTCCTCCCAAATGGCATGACCTAGCCTCCATATTCCCTCCAAATTGGCTTTAAAATTCATTAAAAGACAAAGAGAAAGTGCTCTTACAATGTTATGACAATTTGCCCAAAATAGGAGATTCTTGTCATACCACTATCTCCACAATATGCCTTTCAAATTCAAATATTTTTAACTCACAATTTGTGTGCCTAAATTTGAAGAAAATATTTTTTTTATAAATGATTTATTGCATCCACATATGCCTCCCATTTCCAATGCCCAAGTTTAGGTAGGTAAAGGGTCACTAGGAGATGCCACCGAAATGACATGAAATTCACCAAAAAGCTCATGAAAACTTGTCAACTCATTTTGCAAGAATAATGACATTATTTCAATTATTCCAAAAATTATTCCACTCAAAATATTAATCTACTAAACAAAAAAATAGAATATTTCTTTTGGTTGATGAGGATAGCCTGTCAACCATGGATGCTACTACATCTGGGATCAACATTTAATGTTTTTGAAACTACCTTATCCATTTTTAATTCCTTGTAGTTTGTTTCTATTTATTTTGAAATTTTAAATGCTTTATTTTTCTTTTTGCTTTTTCACTCCACCAGGCAATTTGTCAAAGTTGCACAAGAAATTAATTGACAAATTAATTTATTTGAAGATAAATATTTAGCCATCCTCAACATGTAATCCAAGCCAAAAATATGAAATACCATCAATCCAAAATTTCCACTCCAAAACTAAGCAAAATAGATTGAAACAAGAATACCACTAGGCCATGGATGCTCTTGCACTACCCTCTCTCGCCCTTCCCCACTCTATCTCTCCCTCTTTCTATCCCTATCTCTTCCTCCCTCTCTATTGCAAACATAACATGAGCCTATTGGCAATGGAGTTTGATTATCTTCCTCATTCAAAGGTTTTGTTTCAATTATGTTTGGATCCTTGTAAGAGGATGCATAGTTGATTTGAAATTATCACTTCTCCATTGAGACCTTTGTTCCACAAATAACATCATTTACTAAATGACCTACCAATTGACCTCATGTACTGCACAAATGTATGCAAAAAATAGACCAATTCTTTTCCTAATTGACCTTCCACACCTCTTCAGCGTACCCATTGCACACCAAGGTGTGATTGCTAGTTATAGAATTGATTGCACTTGAGTCAAAAGGGGGATATTCAGATAACAAATTGGCTTCATTGAAAAAAACTCCAAATTAGTTTGAGAACATTAATAATTTGAGGCGATTATTAAAATGTTGAATGCAAATATAATAAGTATTTAATTCTATTACATATGTAATTTAAAATGGTATAGAAGTAATAAATTAATTAATTTAATGAGTTAACATTAATAATATGGAATAATTATCTTCTAATCATGGGCTAGTAGGGTTCAACCCTTCAAAATCCAATAAAATGTGTCAAATGGGAGGCTTTCTTAATAGGATTTCAAACTTCTCACAATTATAAATAAAAAAATAACAAATTGAAGGGGACTCTCAATTATAATAAACACAATTATTAAAATGTTGAATGTAAATATGATACTTGTATTTAATTTTATGACATGTAATTTAGAACCATATAGAAGTATTAAATTAATTAATTTAATGATTTGACATTAATAATTTGAGATGATTATTCAAATGTTGAATGTAGATATAATAAGTATTTATTTCTATGTCATATATAATTTAGAATGGTATAGAAGTATTAAATTAATTAATTTAATGAGTTAACATTAATGATTTGGCATAAGTACCTTCTAATCATGGGTTAGTGGGGTTCATCCCCTTCAAAGTCCAAGAAAATATGTCAAATAGGAGGCACGCCCATTCTTAATAGCGTTTCAAACTTGCTCATAATTAAAATTTTAAAAAAATAGAAATTGAAGGGGACTCTCGTATTATAATAAAAACAATCAGTAAAAAAGGGGCCCAGAACTAGAAAATCAATAGAATTTTGAATAAAATATAGACCATACTCAATAATCTCAAGGTCTATACTATTCTAGACGTATATCCAGGGAAGGAAATATTCATGCAAATGCGTTGGCCAACTTTGACATTGACCATTACTCGAGGCATCTATTAGAAAATATTTTAAATCTTTGGTTAAATCATTCCTATCTTCATTTCATGATAACTTGTTACCCCCTAGATAGCTCTCCATATGATATGGCCACACAACATGATTACAATAGTTATGGTTTCATTTTTTGAGTCCTTGCAAGGATGTAAATATTAAAAATTTGACAACAAATGCATTTATGTTGGCCTACTTTTGATGAGATGTTAGCTTTATCCATTGGCCATATATACAAAGAAATGAATAAGGAGGAAATTCAAATTGTAAATGTAGCATTTGACAAGATATACTTGATTATATGTTAGACAACTTTCATAACATGTGGCAGAATATAGTGCTCAATCTTTTGGTCCTCTCTTGCAATGAATAATCATATAGGTTTCATGTGGGATTTATGATCAACTTTCTCATCACCAATATGGTACTATGGCTTTTAGTTGAGTAATTATAGAATTTATTGCACTCAAGCCAAAAAGGGGATATTTAGATAACAAACCGGCTTCATTGATAATAACTCCAAATTAGTTTGGGAAAATGGATACACTGGTGCGTACGTTGGCCAAGAAGAGGCAAGTTGGATTTTTGGGCAAGATTTCTAATGTACATTTGAAGAAAACACGACCTTTCCATTGGAGCAACTGGTTGAAATCTTGTTTTTTCTTTTGAATTTTATATTTACAGGTATAACCCTCTCTAGCCAAATTCACCTATTAATTTTTTTGGGAGAATTATTAAAATTTTGAATGTAGATAAGATTGTGAATGTGGCAATTGACAGGATCTCAAATTATATGTTAGATAGCTTCCATAGCATGCGGGGAAAGATATCATCCAATCTTTTTCTCCTCTCTTGTAATTGTTATGTAGATTGCACCTTGGATAAGTGAGAAACTTAGCTATCCTATGAAAGATGGGATCATCTTCAATCTGTGGGTGGCTTATAATGAAGATGAACCTCTAGAGAGGGTTGGTTCCCTTGTTTAACCTCCTATATATATTGCTTCTTTGATAAGGAAAAGAGATAGAAGAACTAAGACTAAAAATTGACTTAGGAGGTGATGCACTAAATTTTAAAAGATCTATGTACCTATTGTTTCAACTCACAATTTCTCTCAAGAAAGAGTTTTACTCTATGCAAAGCATATTTTTCAACAAGCTCACACAATAGTGTTTCATAGGAAGGTTATATTTCACATTTTTTGAAGGAAAACTAAATGTTTTCACAACTACAACAGCTGAAAGTATCAACACAACCTATGACTTATATGAGTTTTGTTTATTCCAGTATAAAATGTTTTTAAAATGAGACATAATTCAATGATTTGAGATTGCAAAATCATAGAAATCAGATCAAATCATTTAGAAATACATTAAACACATGAATTTGAGAAGGGAAAACATGCTACTTTTATTGAAAAATAGGATTTTTTCACAGTTACAAATTTGAATATACTTCAAAATACATAGAATTGTTGTTCTATATTGAATATCTCTCAAAAAATGAGTTACAATCTTCCTTCCCTTGCCTAGAGCCAAAAGGAGAATAGAAAGAACTAACTCTACATAGACTTGGGCACCTGGTTTTCATCAAAAGCCACCTCCTTCATAGTTGAACTTATCTTTAAGGAAGAGGTTGAGTTTGCATGCTTGAATTGAGCATTTGGGTGTGGAACTCCCTCTTGAACTTCTTGAAAAACACACAAAAATTGGTGGAGGGGAGTTGACCTTGACTCTTGACTTTATAATTTGAGATAATTATTAAAATATAATTTATGAAGTAACATTAATAATTTAGGACAATTATTAAAATGTTGAATATATATAGGGTTTAGTCTAATATTGATGCAATTATTTTAGATTAATAAATGTAATGATAAAATTTTAATAATTGATTAATAATTTGAGTAATTATAGAATTGATTGAACTTGGGCTAAAAGGGGGATATTTAGATAACAAACTAGCGTCATTGATAGCTCCAAATTAGTTTGGAAAAATTGATATAATGGTGCGTATGTTGGCCAAGAAGAGGCAAGTTAGATTTTTGGGTAAGATTTCTAACATACATTTGAAGAAAACATGGCCTTTCCACTAGAGCAATTGATTGAAATCTTTTATTTCTTTTGAATTTTATATTTACAGGTATAGCCCTCTCTCTAAGCCAAATTTGCCTACTAATTTTTTTGAGACAATTATTAAAGTTTTGAATGTAGATGAGATTGCAAATGTGGCAATTGACAAGGTCTCATATTGTATATTAGATAACTTCCATAGCATGTGGGGAAAGATAACACCCAATCTTTTTCTTCTCTCTTGCGATTGTTGTCACGAAGATTACACCCTGGATATGTGAGAAGCTTAGCTATCTTGTGAAACATTGGATCATCTTCAAGTTGTGGGTGGCTTATAGTGAAGATGAACTTCTAGAGAGGGCTAGTTCCCTTGTTTAACCTCCTATATATACTATTGATTGATAAGGAAAAGAGATAGAAGAACTAAGATTGAAAAATTGATCCTAGGAAGTGATGCACCAAATTTTAAAAGATCTATACCTATTGTTTCAACTCACAATTTATCTCACTTGAAAGAGCTTTACTCTATGTAAAACCTGGTTTTCAACAAGCTCACACAATAGTGTTTCGTAGAAAGATTGTATTTCACAATTTTGAAGGAAAATTGAATGTTTTCACAACTACAACTGTTGAAAGTATCAACACAACCCATGACCTTTATGAGTTTTTTTTATTCTAGTATAAAATGTTGTTAAAATGAGACATAATTAAAGGATTCAAGATTACAAAATAACATAAATTAGATCAAATCATTTAAAAATACATTCAACGCATGAATTTGAGAAGGAAAAACATGTTGCTTTTGTTGAAAATGAAGGTAATATAGTAGCTTAAAACTTGTAAAACTATGAGATTGTAGATCTAATTAAGTGTTCTTTATCACAATTCTTTGTGTATGATTAATCTGTTTAGATCAATTTTACCAATTGTAGAAAGAGGCAGAAGATTGTAGAAGAATGAGACAAAGAGATAGAAGTGACACAACATATACGTGGAGAAACCCTTTTGGGAAAAAACTCCACTAGAATCAATAGTGCTTGTATTATTTAACCTTAGAACAAGATTACAATAATACTGTATCAATCCTTGATTGATATGCTTCCTTGCCTTCAACAATCCTTCTTCACAACCTGCAATAAACTCTCATGGAACTCTCATACAATTTCTGCAGCACAAGCTATCCATGCATTCCATGTGACCAAGCATGAATCCACACATCCCATGCCATGTGTCAAACCCACAAACATGCACAAGTTGTACCTGCTAACCTGCAATAAACTTTGATGCAATTGCTGCAAATAAATAGACAATTAATGAGCATGTAAACTCATAAGAGTTATCAAATACAAGATCATAAAGCTCCTCTCAAAAATATACACCTAGATTGTGCAAGTAGAGTTTCACACTGTAACATGAAGTCAAAACCAAAGTCTCCTCAATTTAGGCACCCCAAACTGAACACTTAACTGATCGTTGGTCAAGAAAATATCTTCCAAGCTTCACCTCAAAGTTGGCACCCAAGAATGGGCCCACTTAACTAAGCCTTGTAAATATCTTCTCATGCAAAAGATTTAACTCCAAGATGCCAACTTGGTTGCCCAAGGTGGGTCCAAGTCAATCTTAGTTAACTGAAACATATCTCTCCACCAATTCATGCAAACATTATGCATGATTGATCATCCCCACTTAACTATAAGTATCCACCTGTTATATGTCATGCAACTGAAGTCATTAGTCATGCAACAGAAGTCAACTGAAGTCAACTAGCATTCAACTCAAACTAACTATATGCAACTAAAGATAACTAAACCATAACTAAACTAAACTCCACTCATGTAAATATCAATCCCTAATTTGTAGGATCTTTGCATACATTATTGAAGTGTTATCAATCCTCCAAACAGTTAACTTAAGCAAGGTGGGTTCCACCTTCCATGTGGGCACCCCATGTGCTCCTATTTTGTAGGAGCTCTTCTTGGACGTCCCCACATGTTTCTATCATTTAGGAATAATCACAAATGTCAATTTACATGTTCATTTCATTTGAATTTAATCTCTTTCTAATCCTAGTGTTGGGGAACACTTTCCAAGGACTTAGGAGATACATGAAATATGTTTAGGATTGCAATTAAATGACATCCTATTCTCAACACCTTTTATTGAAAAATAGGATTTTTTCACAATTACACATCTGAAAAATAATTAAAAATACATAGAATTGGTACTCTATGTAGTGTAGGAAAATGTAACCCTTTACATTCTCTCACTTGTTCGGGCCCTCCTAATTTAAATTGGACTTAATAATGCCTTAATTTATTGAGTTTAATTATGCCTTAATTATCCCTTTAATTCATTTTCAAGCCTAATAAATTACATTTTTTGAAGGGGAAACCCGACAATAATTAATGCCTAAACATAACACTTTACATTGAGCAATGTGTGTTCTAGGTATAAGGACCTTAGACCCATTCACCCATGGGCGTATGGGTCCTCCCTAGACCTTTGGACCTAAATTTAAATTATGTTTTTGGTGGTATTTTAATGTTTTCAAATCCATAATTCAATGTCGGCTTGTGATATTTGAATTCCAAGAAATTAAGGATACATACCTATAAATACAAGGTTATTTCACAAAGTTTCACCTAGACTTTTTATGCAAGAACTTAAAAGAGAAAAGTTGATGATCAAGAGAAGATATATCAAAGATTTATCGTAGAAATCAGGATCTATTCATCATGTCAAAGTCTTCTTGCATCATGCATGCTTTTGGAGCTAACATTGTGATGTAGGTTTCATGATCAATTCAAGCATTCAAAGTATCATTTCAAGCAAGATTCAAGTGTCAAGATCCACATCCAATTCAACCATCTCATGCAAGTTGCAAACCTCCTAAGATCTCCATTGTCAAGGTTTCATTCAAGGGTTTGTTGAGTGGTAACATTGCTTTGTTCATTCTTCATTCCCTCTTTCATTTCATTATTTCATTTCAAGGCTTGATTACCAAAATAAGGTTTGACCAAGGAAAACCCCCATTCACCCAAAAAAAAATCATTTTTCTCTCTTGTATGTGTGATTACAGGTTTAGGTTGAAGAAGACTTGAAGAACTTTTGAAGAGCAAGATTTACAAAGTTGTCAAAGTTGCAAAAGTTGTCAAATCATGAAATCTAACCTTTAGATCAGATTTCTGACTTTCCAACACTGAAACTTGGACAAATTAGAAGCTTTAGATCTGCACCAGAGGCTCTCGAAAGATTGTTGCAACCCCTATACTTGGACCCATTCGCCCATGGGTGAATGAGTCTCAGATCAACTTCTGAAAAACACTTTTGGTGACTGGTACACATGTTTCTACCCCTCTTGAAAATCTGCATTTTGTTTTTTGGTTCTGCAAATATTGAGCTTAATCTTCAAGTTTCAAGAGTTAGATTGCATTTTGGTGTTGATTTTCTATTTTTAGTTTTTCTCCCCAAAGTGTTGTTTGACCTTGACCCCCATCCTTTAGTCATAAGGAAATATGAAGATTCTCACTTTGGGTTGATTCACCTAAGGGTTGATAATCAATTCATTATGCGGATCTCATTTCCTAATGAAATAAAGGAAAATAGGTCCCTTATTGTTCAACAAACCCATATTTTACCTCAAACCTATTTTTTGATAATTCATTTTGGTGAACCCAAATTTTGAGCATCACAACTTGTTGATTTGGAGTCCATTTTCAACCTTAGATCTAGGTCTTGTATTTATTTGCATTGATTTTCATCTCATTTAGGGTTATTTACTTGCATTAGTTTGCATCTTGTTTAGGGTTTTAGGTTTGCATTTTTGCATCCTTTAAAATCTAGAAATTAAAAAATATCAGTCATTTTGCATAGTGTTTACATAGCATTACATAATCAGTCATTTACATCTGAAAATTGAATCAAAATTGCATCTCAAATTAGGTCTTTTTGCTTGTCATTTAGCACTATTTTTCACTTGCATTTAGACCTCATTTTACAAAAATCTAAAACTGTAACTCACTATCTAAAACCAGAATATGAAAACCATAGAAATCGTCTCAGAAATTTGCAAATTAATTTTCAAATAACTTGAAGTGAGACCCATTCATCCATGGGCGAATGAGTCCCTGATCCAGGCTTTTCCTGAAATTTTGAGCATTAAAATCACTGATTATGCCCTCTTTGTTTTTGTATTCAGCCTGTTGTTTAAGTTTTTTGAATTTTTGTTATCTAAAATTTTTCATATTAAACATAATTTGTCAAAATCAGTGCATTTTTTGAATTCAAAATTGCATCTAAAAGACATCATTTTCAGGTCTTTGTATAGCATATAATAAAAAAATTATCTTGTTAAAAATATAAAAAATGCTTTTACATACTTGCATTGCACTTTACATTCTAGGATATTTCATTGCATTTACCTCCTATCCATTTTGGGTGCACCTTGGGTTTTTGAAACTTGTATGAGCTTCACAACCTGTTGTCCTATTGCCAATACTACATTGTGAGATGTAGTTTGAGACTCATGTCATCCAGTGATCTTGGGTTCTCTAACTTTTTCACTCATAGTGCCAACACTAGTTAACCCACTATGGATCATACCCTTAACACTTCATTTCCCATGACTTCCCTACCCACACCTAATGTGATTGATGTTGATTCAATGATTGCTAATTTCCCTCATGAGAACCTTAGAAGAATGGATGAAGAGTTAGAGCAATTGCAAAAAATTGTAATTTCTGAACCCATCATCGCTAGTGCTATTGCTATGATACAAAACATAAGGGACTTAATAAAAACTAAACAAGGAACAAAAATGGTGCTTAGCCTTAATCACATCATGCAACATCACATAAAAAATAAAGAGAAGCATATTATAAATCATTCGGTCAACTTCATTGAAGTTCAACCTCATAAGATCCTAACTAAAATGCCACTTGACATTGCTTTCTCACAATATGACATAATTAAACATGCACCCAATGGTCCTCTTTACATAGATGGAAGAATCAATGACAAGCCTACTAATGGGATATTAATTGATCACGTTTGTGTAGAGAATGTGATAATTGAATAATTCTTATTTGTGCATGAGATTTATCAAGATACTTATGACAAACTTAAAGCACAGATCAAAACGCATAATGGTTTTGCTTGCCCTACAATAGGTTTGATAACTCTTCCTTTAAAATTTGGACCAAAAACATTGTGTGTCTCATTTTCCACCATCTCATCATCAGATCAATTTCGTGTGAAGTTGGGCTACCCATTGCTTTGCTCCATGAATGTCATCTTGTCAATTGTGCATAAATGCTTAAAGTTTCCATTTGGCAATGAGATCTTTACTATGCATCATAGTAGCTTTAATCCAGTGTCTTCCCATGGGAATTTCTCATTGGATTTCTTTTGGCTCGAACTTATGGACCTATTAGGCCTTGTGAGGACTTTTTTTTCAAATCCTATCAAAATTTTAAGGCAAAGTGCACAACAAAATTATCCCAAGTAGCAATATGCCTCAACCCATAATTGAGCCTCCTATTCTTGATGAGACTATGATTGAACAAAAATCTCTTCCAAGCAACCAAGACCAAAACATAACAAATACTCCGCCCATTTCCTATAAGAGACCACAAGTTAACCAAATAAGTCTCGTTGTGCCTCCTAAATCAAACAAGTTTACAAAGCTAAAGAGAAAGTGGTTGAATAACCTCTCATGGTTCCTTCTACTCCTCCCTTAAGGGAAGAAAATAAACCTATTATTGATAAACCTACACCTACACAATTACAACTTGAAAATCGAATGAAATGGAACCGAAATACTAGAGAGTGTAGGTGTAAACGTCATGCTATTGCTCGTTTGTTACAAGAAAAAGAAGAAAAGAACAACATACAAAATCAAAATCCAAACTTACCTCAAGAAATACATGATGATTATCCTCCTTCACTGAAACAAGGAATTCCTAAACTTCAAACACAA
This sequence comes from Sequoia sempervirens, assembly GCA_007258455.2. Classification (NCBI taxonomy): domain Eukaryota; kingdom Viridiplantae; phylum Streptophyta; class Pinopsida; order Cupressales; family Cupressaceae; genus Sequoia; species Sequoia sempervirens. The sequence continues at coordinate 119,728 of VDFB02176923.1, forward strand.
CAAGAACAAGAACCTTCACTAGATATTATCATTAGACCTTCTATTGTGATAAACTTGGATGATGATAATGAAACTGCTAAAATTGATGAGGAAGTGCTAAAGAGTTAAATTTATTATTTTCCTCTTCCATGATATTAAATGATAACAATCATGATGACCCTCCTACAAAGAGTGCTTCACCTCATGTTGAACTTGGTGATTGTCCTAGTTTGGCACTTGATGTTGTCCCTTTGGCTAGTTTTCTACCTTCCCCATATGATGAAAAAGATTGGGATGTGGACAACCTGCTATAGGTTGACTCGCATATGCCTTACTAGTCTTGTCTTTATTTTTCATTTTCATGTTCTTTTTGTGATTGCATGTGCATAATATGATCCCCCGTATCATTATGTTTGATGTATCTTCATGTTCATTCCTCTATTTGTACCTTCATTCTTCTATATGTCATAAACCTTTTATCTTTTCCTTTTAGGGATGACACAAGATGTTAAGACATTTAGGTCTCTTCCATGTTGACCCAAAATGATTTTTATTTTTTTTTGCTCTCTATGTGTCATTCTTCCTATTCCATAAGTATTTAGGGAATGATGATGTTTTCGAGCTTTATAATATCATTATAGCAGAGACATATGCTGACCTCGAATCCATGGATCCCTTATGTGTTTGGGATTTCATTATGGGGGAAACCCCTTCATTTTTCATGACATAGCTTCATTTGAAAACATATGCTTGGAATAGGGCTTTCCAAATAAGCTCTCACACCTTCTTTATTGTTAGCATTTATCATTTTCTACTTTAAAGTAATTGCTCTAGCATGGTGTTAGCAATTTATTTAAAGTGGGGGAATACATTGGAATTATCATTTTGGAGATATTGGACTATATTCCTTATGTTTCATTGTGTGGTCTTCTTACTTCTTGCGATGTTTCTTCTTCTTGGTGGATTGATTGGGTTTTATGTCCTCCAAGAGTGTGACCTTTCTTGGCATACGACTTTCCTCTTAGTGGTGATGCTATGCATTGCATTCCCTAAGTTGCGAATATTTTATCCTAGACTTTTCCTCTCTTGGAGACATTAGGCACGATGTTCCCTAAGAGAATACCTTACATTCACTAAGAAAAACCCCATTGAACATGTCTTACCCTATTTGCATTTTGTTCATAAGTGTTTAGCATAACATAGCTTGCTAACTTTATGAAGCTTGAAGTTTCAACCCTTTTTCATGGCCACCAAGCATAACACACTTTGCTTGCTTGTGGTTCCTTGTTTGTTCATAAGTGTTTAGCATAATGTAGCTTGATAAGCCTTATGAAGCTCGAAGATCATATTTTGTGGTGCCTTATTAAAGTTATCAAAGGTATAAATTTGGTATGGTATGGGAGCCTAATAAGATTCTCTCATTTTCCACCCTTGGATGATCACCTAGTGGACAACAGATTTCACTACCCCCTATAAGCATGCATTGTTGTTTGCATAGTGGACAACGAGTTCCACTTGTAATTTTTTTTGGAAAAATAGATGAGGCATGTTCCACATCACGTTGGACAGTCGAGGCTTGATCCTTTTTCATTTCCTATTCCTTTTTCTAGCTTTCTTTGAGTTTTTGGCATTGTATGATTGAGCATCTTGTCATTGCTACATATATACATATGTTTAACATAGGCATGTGTCTCCTCGTGCCTTTGTTGGTTTTTCCATGAGATCTTAGATCTTGGAGGCTTGATCACCTTCCTTGATCTTTGTTGTCTTATCTTTCCAACGATATACAATTAGACCTCTCTTGATTGTCTACTTTAGTGTGAGTTTGACACAAGGTCATCCTCTCACTAATGTGGGGGCTAAATGCAGTGTCAGAAAATGTAACCCTTTACATTCTCTCACTTGTTTGGGCTGTCCTAATTTAAATTGGACTTAATAATGCCTTAATTTAGTGTTGTTAAATGTACCCCTTTACATTTACACACTTATTTGGGCCCTGTTAATTAATTGAGCTTAATTATTCCCTAATTAGCCCTTTAATTCATTTTCAAGCCTAATAAATTATATTTTTTTAAGGGGAAATTCGACAATAATTAATGCTTAAACATAACACTTTACATTGAGCAATGTGTGTTTTAGGTATAGGGACCAGGGAACCATTCACCCATGGGAAAATGGGTCCTCCCTAGACCTTTGGAACTAAATTTTTTTTAAAAAATTGGCAGTATTTTAATGTTTCCAAATCCATAATTCAATGTTGGCTTGTGATATTTGAATTTTGGGAAATTAAGGATACATACCTATAAATTTACAAGGTTATTTCACTAAGTTTCAACAAGAGTTTTTATGCAAGTTTACAAGAGAAAATTTAATGATCAATAGCATTCAAGAGTAGATATATATCAGATATTTATTGTAGCAATCAAGATCTATTCATCGTGTCAAAGTATTCTTGCATCATGCATGTTTTTGGAGCTAACATTGTGATGGAGGTTTCATGATCAAGTCAAGCATTCAAAGTATCATTTCAAGCAAGATTCAAGTGTAATCCACATCCAATTTAGCCATCTCATGCAAGTTGCAAACCTCCTAAGATCTTCATTATCAAGGTTTCATTCAAGGGTTTGTTTAGTGGTAACATAGCTTTGTTCATTCTTCATTCCCTCTTTCATTTCATTATTTCATTTCAAGGTTTGATTACCAAAATGGGATTTGACCAAGGCAAATCCCCATTCACCCAAAACAAAAAATTTCTCTCTTGTATGTGTGATTACAGATATAGGTTGAAGAAGACTTGAAGACATTTTTAAGATCAAGATTTACAAAGTTGTCAAAGTTGAAAAAGTTGTCAACGTTGTTAAATCATAGAATCTAACCTATAGATCAAATTTCTGAATTTTCGGTATTGAAACCTGGGAAAATCAAAAGCTTCAGATCTGCACTGGAGAGGCTCCTGAAAGATTGTTGCAAGCTCTCCACTTGGACCCATTGGGTGAACGATTCTCAGATCAACTTCTAAAAATCACTTTTGGTGACCGGTACACATGTTTCTTCCCTTCCTAGATTTGCATTTTGTTTTCTAGTTTTGCAAATATTGAGCTTAATCTTCAAGTTTCAAGTGTTAGATTGTATTTTGGTGTTGACTTTCTATTTTTAGTTTTTCTCCCCAAAGTGTTGTTTTACCTTGACCCATGTCCTTCAATCATAAGTAAATATGAAGATTCTCACTTTGGGTTGATTCACCTAAGGGTTGATAATCAATTCATTGTGTGCGAGGTCGACTCACGCTCCCGGGTTAACAAGGGTGGATGCGCTTGCAGGCTGCGTAGTCCACCCACTTAGAGGATTAGTCTGCCTCCACTCGCCTCCCCCCCCCCAAAAAAAACCTAGCAAAAAACTAAGCCCAGGGCAAGGGCGGTTGATGTCGTTGGGTGCAGCTGCAAAAGGGCCTAAAAATCTCCGGATTGAGGGCTCCGGGATACCTCTGAGTTATCAAAAAAAATAAAAAATTAATTCATTGTGTGTATCTCATTTCCTAATAAAATAAAGGAAAATAGGTCCATTATTGTTCATCAAACCCATATTTTACCTCAAACCTATTTTTTGATATTTTACTCTATATTAAATATCTCTCTCAAAAAATGAGTTACAATTTTCCTTCCCTTGCCTAGAGCCAAAAGGAGAATAGAAAGAACTAACTCTAAACAGTCTTAGGCACACAATTTTCATCAAAGGCCAACCCAACACACTTAACTCACACAACAAAACATTTACACACAATAACCAAAAAAATCCACACAACAACACCAATATGTAATACATTCATACATTCATACTTGTTGTTGAGTTCCAATTCTTTTCCAAACTCCTTCCAAGAATTCCCATCCTCCAACACTTAGCCAAAATCTAAAACTTAGAACCTTTTTCCAAACTCTCTCAAGATTACTTAAAAATTCTCAAAATCCTCCTCCTTGGATGAGATGATGTCATCATATCCTCTAATCCCTCTTTCTTACACAAGAACCCAATCAACCACCAAGCCCTCTCTTACAATTAAGAGGAATGGTGCACACATGGACACTCATTTCTACCAAGTCGTCTCTCATAAATGAGATTGGGAGACTAAATGGGGATGGGGAAGGGTCAAGTCCATCCCCTTAACCCCCAAATTTGTCACCTCTCTTACAAGACATTTAAGAGAGTCCATTAATGAGATATGGCCAAGGGTAGGACCTAAAATTAACTCCCAACACATAGGTTATGTACCTAGGGTCTTAAAATGCAACAATTGACGAAAAATGACATATTTAACCCTCCTAAAAATAGATAAAATATTAAATTCGAATTTCACATTTTTAGATCATATTTAAACTTCAAAACAATTTAAAACACTAAACCCTTAACCCACCACATATATGTCTCATACCACATCAAAATTTACACAAAACAACATGAGACTCTAGCCCCCCCATATGGGCAGAGTCTAGCTTCACATGAATAAATCACATTGGTCTCTTGGTTGCCTCTGATTTCCATGGCTATGAAAGGTTAATTTGTGCACAGTGTTTAAACATTCGTCCAACTGTTAAAACAACTAATCAAATCAAATGATTACGAGGAAGCATAACATATGCACATATTCATCACACATAATATATATACATCATAATCATTATTCACATTTTCCTTTTCTAACATTCAAACTCTGAGTTGTTACAATTTAAAACAATATCAATTAAACTTCTAAAATATTGATTCATGTCGTTTATAATCACTTTGCATAATAATTCAAATATTTTCTTTTAATTAGAACAATATCATACATGCAACACATTGCATTGTAATTCATAGATTTACTTCTAATTAAAATGATATTAGATAGTCTATTTTGAGCATATTGTTTCCATTTTCATAGCATTCAAGATATCAATTTCATTAACTATCATAATGCTAAAATTACAATTCAATAAAATAACTAATCTAATAAGCCAATTAACAATTAACCCAATGTTATAATTAACCACCATCAAAATGTAGAGTAAAAGTAGAGTATACAACAAAGTATAGTCATGTGAATGAAAACAAAACATGAGGTCAATTTATCCAATTGACGATGGGCCTCACATCCTCCCCCATGTTCCATTATTCATCCCTTCTTGACAAACTTATTGTTGCACCATGTCCAACTATACCAGTCTTTCTACAAATTTACCCTGCAAAAATTGAAAACCAACTCTCAGGCTCACTATGAAATGCAATTTTACAAAATACCGACTCATTATTTCAACCATATTTCACAATTATACATGATATTTAATTAATCCTAGTAAAATATTAAAACAAAAAACAATTTCTAATTTCTAAAATCACCTTTCAAATCACACTATAACTAATATTGCCAACCAGAATTTCTAACCCCTCAAATCATAATTAGATGTACCATTCATAGCCTAATTCATATCACTTCTACCAGTAATTCCAAGAATGCAACCTCAAATTCCCTCCAATAATTCAAAAATCTCCACTTGCACCTATCTTATCAAATTTATACAAGTAAGTTTACCATTATTTATACAAGTCACCACAAATGTGCGTTGCAAGCTACCTGTTTTAGAATTCAAATTTTTAGTTTTAGTTTAAGACACCTGTTCAAGACTAATTGAAGAGAGAGCTCTTGCAAACTTCTTCACATGCCTGATGCAACTTCCATGGTATGCATATTTCAAAGCTATTTTAAAATTATGTATTCATATAAACTGTTGGGTAAAAGTACAAAGTTGTGTCACACTTTCGGCCAACTTGTCAACATAGGTGAATTTAAGTATTTTTAACTAATTTTTTTTTTTGTCAAACATATGATCTAGTAAGTTTTATTCTAGCTAAGATAGATATTTCCACAAATTTCCAACTAAAATTGTTGGTTAAATACATATATAGCACCAATTTGAGGCCAATTTACCAAAAAAAAAAATTATTTAAAAAATATGATGTTTCAATAACTCCTACTCATGTAAACAACATTTTTTTAAATATAAAAATACCCTTTTGTAGATCCATAAGTGTAGTTTAAAAAAAATAAAAAAAATTAATAGTTTAATTATTATTTATATTTAATTTTTTGCTTTTACTAAAAGTAGGTTATCAACACAAAATATTAGGTTGATTACCATGCCAAAGAAAAAATATTAATTTTAAAAATAAAAAAAATATAAATATGATGCACTAGATAAAAGAATCTATATCAAGATGACATAATTTTTTCTATTTTAGATAAATATTTAATATGAAAGTTGATTTCAAATAGAAACAACTGTGTTTTAATACACACATTTTTTAATATTTATTTAAAAATATATATTTTCAAAATTGGAAAAAATATATCCATGCAATAAATTTTCAAGTTATAAATACATATGTAAAAAAATTGGAAGGAAAGAAAAAATTTACTATAAAAAGATTGACATCTCATGTAGCTTCATTTTTTAGCATTTTATCAACAACTAAATTATAGTGTCAATTTATTAAAAAATATTTTTAAATAATTTTTTTATTTTTTCAAAAAAAACCAAACATAAAATATACTAAAAAATACACATTTTACTAGTTTAAACATCATTTCAAAATTCAAAATATATAATGCCACTTTTTAGTGATTCAATTTTAAAAGTTGGATAAGTGTTGAAACTATTTCCTTTAAAAAAGTGTGACACAACTTTGTACTTTTACCCTGTTTAATGTATTATTATTATTCATGTATGTATCGCGATTTTCTTCATAAACATTTCCATATATACATATCATTCCATGTATCATCCAAGTACTTTACACATACACACAGTCTGTCAAAAGATAGGTGCATAAAACCCTTAAAAGTCGAGTATACGATACCCTTAAATGCTATATATATTGCAAAGATAGATAAATTGATGTTTCATATAGCCTCGTTCGTTTACATTTAAATAAATTAGATGTATGGTTTATTTATTGTAAGTCTATAGTTCATACGTATCATGATTTTCTTCATAAACAGTTGCATACATATGTATCATTCCACCTATCATCCTTAGTTTGCACATACACACAGTCGACCAAAAGATAGGTGCATGAAACCCTTTAAAGTTGACTATATGATACCCTCAAATGATAGTAATGTATAACCCTTTGTGAAACAGTATAATGATATTTATAGATAACTTGAAATAACATTATGATACAAATATTTATAACCATTTCTAAAACAAAATTATGATATTTATATATAACTTGAAACAACAGTATGATACAAATTGTGACACCCCTCCGATTTGTTATTTTTTCTTGACAGCTCAGATACTTTGTTAGACTATTTTTTATGTTATGGTTATTCTATCGTTGACAATGGAGCGATGATAGACTATATTGATATGATGACACATTATATGCATGGTGATTATGTTTAATATGCTTTATGTTTGCATAGATGCTTAGTTGTGATGACATTGCTATATTTTCTTATCGTAGCTTAATTGATATATTATCTTGTTAGTTGATGTGACATTGTATTAGTGAAGAGAACGGTATTGCATCACTCACTTGCGAGTGCCCTGTGATTTCCACGATTCTCTCTTCACGGTGTGTATGAATTACTATCTGTATACATGTGCGACATTAGCTTCACCTGGTTTCACAAGTCTGAGCATGTCCACTACTCAGCAGTAATATTGGGAGATAGTAATGGGTTACCTAGTCATACCTTTACCCTAGTACAGTGTGTCAGTTTTGAGTTTTGGTCTTAGCCTTATCATTGTTGTTCTGGGTATTTTATTATGCAAGTTTAATTTGGTAAATTAAATGTGTATTGATTTATATATTTAATTAATTGAATTATTGTTGTGAAGGATTTAGAATAAATTAATTAATTAATTTAATTTGGTTATGTTGTTGAGTAAATTTTATTATTAAAAAAGATAAATGGTAATTAAATAAATAAGAATATTTAAATTGGTTGCAATTAGTAAATTGTATTATTTTATTTAAATGCATGTGGATGGAAAATATCTGGGTTGTTGAGGGAAAAGATATTTTGTTTGAAATAACTCGAGTTAGAAATTTGTTATCTAATGGTTGGAAATTCATTCTCGGAAGAGATTTGGGAAAAGTAAAGAAAGTTGTTTCAGGAGAGTTTTTGTGTGGGTTGTTGAAAATTGGTGAGGAAATTGTGGATCTCTCTCAAGATTTGGTTTAGAATTTTACTGTAGAATTATTGGCTGTGTATTGTGTGTTTTCTAGAAAGAGCCAAATTTACTGGAGGAAGTTTTGGCTACATTGGCAATTTGAAGTTACAGAGAAGCTCGACAACAATTCTCGAGGCAACAGTTTCTTCTGGAACATATTCCTTTACTGTTTTTGTGAATTTTGTATTGAAAAGTTATTTTATTATTGTAATGCAAATTGGAATGTTTAGGAAAGGATTTTTCAATACTGTAGAAGTTCTTGTTTCTTTCTTTTAAAAGATTGCCGTGAAAGTGAAACCTCTGTAGAAAAAAAATTAAAATCCTGTGTGCAAATTGTCCGTTTGAATTAGATTGATTTAAGAAAATTAGGAAACCTCTATAGGAAATCAAATATTAACAATAGATTTTGTGGATCTCTTAATTAGATTGAGATTCTCAAGTATAATTTGAAAATTGAAGTTTTTTGGAATTATTCTTTGAAATTGTTCTTTTGTAATTTGTCTCTAGAAAATAATTTGTCCATTTGGACTATTGGCTGGATATATAAATATATATACATATTGGGAATATGTATATATATACATATAATATATATAATATATATTTTATTTTTGTAAAAGCTTGAGCCACAAGGAAATTCCCTGAAGAAATTATTTATAAAAAATTTGAAAACCCTGTTGGTCGCCTGTACGGCAATTTTTTTTGTGAACAGAATTTAAATTGGAAATTATGGTATATTGTTGGGGGCTGGGTGGGTGCTAACCCCACAGCCGCGCCCACCATGGAAGCGCTGGCTGTGGAGGCAGCGCCTCCATAGGCAGTGTCCCATGGGGAGGGAGGCTGCGTGGGCAGCAGCCCCAACCTTCCCCTCTATATTGTGTGCAAGGTTTTAACCTGCGATTTTCAGTGCTTTTAAATTTAAATAAAATTTAATATGTATAAAATATATATTATGTATAATATATATTATATTATATATTATATATAATATATATTTTATATATTTTAGATTTGTTTTATATATATAATTTATATATATTAGTTTATAATAATTTAATATTATAATCTAATATATGTAAACTATGTATTTTGTTTATATTAATGTGAGATGGAATTTTTGAGTGTATATTTAAAAATAGATATTTTTATATTTAAATATATATGTATTTCATTGTACATGCACAAGTTGTATAATTATATATATATATTTAATATAAGTAATTATTTTTAAATATTATTATTTTAAGGTTATTATGTTATAAGATGTAAATATTTATTTTGTAATGGAATGATTTTAAATAGAAAGATTGAATATTTAATTAAGGAAATTGAGTTAAGTATTAAGAGCAGTTGTGATTTGGAAGTGGAATATTTAATTGTTTCGTTGTTAGTTTAATAAATTGAAATAGTGTTTTGGATGATGTATTTTAATATGCAATAATTGATTGTAATGGATTTAGGAAATCCGAAGGATAGTATTTGTTATTTTCTTGAATTGTATTTAAAAACACGTGTTTCTATAATTGTGTACTGGGGGGAAAGTATTTGTCATTATGTGAATCTAAGTCTTCTAGAGTTGTAATTGTGAAAGGGTTGTGGTAACTTTAGTTCACCCTTTGAGTTTCTTGGGTAGCACGCACATATTGGATTTCTGTATTGGACCTCCGTAGAGATGTGTTACCTTTTGAGGTGTATTGGTTATTGTTGTCAGTTCTTAGTGCACTGTCTACCCTTGGCATGTAGTTTGAGTTATGTGTTATCGATAGGGGAGTGGCTTTTAGCGAGGGTCGAGACACAAAGTGGTTCCAGGACAACTCGTGTGGGAGTCAGTATAATCAAGTGGGAATTAAATAATCTATTAGCTTAACACATATAACAAGATCTTTAGCCTCGCTCATTGGCTCAAGGGCTTGTATGAGACTTGAGATGAGTCGGGAAGGCCTAGAATGGCTAGATCGTTATCTTGTCTTCTCGAAAGATAACCGATTTCGCACTGGTGTGCATGTGGGGCCGAAATCGTGAAAGGTTACCAAGATAACCCTAGAGGGGGGCCGGGACCTAGGAAGATCTCCTTTGGACAACCAATGCAACCTTTGTGATGACACTCCTTCTATGACAACAATCGGTTTAATTGTATTGTGTTTATAATTGATTCAGTGATTCTGGAAGCAATGTGATCATAGTTCTTGGTTATTTGTACTGTGAGTATTATGTATGTTGCCTATGTCTAGAGGTAGTAGGATTTCCTTAATTACCTGTTACTATCTCCTAGCACGTGGGTTGGGCCTACGGGTACCAGATGGTTGGGTGGCATGCATCTTACACTGTTGAGTTTCTCTTTCGTTTGTGATGGCGAGATCTTCTTGTTCGAGGAGCTCGTGTGGTTCTCTAGAGTTGTTCTTCTCTTTCTTCATTGTAACTATGGTTCATTATGTATAATTGTAATACCTCATTTGTATCGAGGTGAACCTTTGTGATGTAATTGTAATAATATTTATGATCTATTCATTATTGGATTTAATGGTGTTGTATCTGTGGAAATATGTTCAATACATTTCTATGTGTTAGATTTATCTTGCAATGGTTTAATGCTTTGTTGTAAGTTGTATCTTGAGTTTAATATTCATATGCTATGGTTGGTTTAATTTTATAAGTAATGGTGTTCACATGTAGACGCGTTGCGTAGCCTAGAGGATGTATGTGGTTAGAGTAGGATACTTTACTCGTCTTGTTTTGACTTTTAAGAAAAAAATTAGTTGTGCTTTCATAGTATTGCATCGTCCTCTAGGTTGCGGGACGAGGTTTTACACAAATATTTATAACCTTTTTTTATACATTATGATTTGATTTGAGAGATATCAATTGTATCGGCCTTTGAATCATGGTTTGAGGAAGAAAACCTAGCAAAATTTGGTTTATCTAACATAAATTATCTATGATTTCTCCATATGTTGAGGGGGAGCCCCACTTGACTACATATGAAGCACCTTAATGACAAATGTTTATTATTAATACATTAGATCTAAGGGGTGAAAGTTGATTTGATATAAATGGATTGTGGAAGTGTCTTAGATATGTCAACTACTACATAAAATTTGGCATAGTGTCTATGTAAATCTTATGAGGACAGATCAATATCGATGAAAATCCCTATCCCTTCCACAAGAAGTTTCTTGAAAGACCTAATTATTGTATGACCACAAGTGGTAAGATTGTCTAATCTAATCCAAATGGGCACTTGAGATAAATCCACCTCTGCGATATTAAAAAAGGGATTCCATGAGCATAGAAAGATCCTATAATTCTCAAAAAAATATGGACCTTTGGTCCAAACAAAATCATAGTTTACTTGAGATTAACATTTGATTGCAAAAATATCAATAGAGAGGATAAACACCAAAGGGTTAGAGATTAAAGGCCAAGATTCCTTGGTTCATTTATAAATTCCAACAAGGATGACCTCTTTCTCATAACTATACAAACAATTGAGGGCTTTCCAAAACTGTAACACTAAGGTTGATTTAGTTTTCTGAAAGGTAGAGTTATATAGAGGAGAGCGAAAAATTGGGATATCTCATAAGAGAGTAGAATCCAAAAAATCCTTGCTCACTTCCAAACCTTGTTGAATGTCAATAGAAATATAATCTTGTGATAGGGGGTCATCCTTATGTTCTTCCTTGTACAAGACAAATCAAGAGGAGGAGACACCTTCATAGTAGGAATGAGGACAAGGTAGGAACACGAGTCATTCTCCTCTAACTAAGTGAATTTACAAAAGGCCCCATAGATGTGAAATGCATTGGCAATGTTCTTACATCCTTGATAAATTCCTTGATACTCAAGCCAAACCACCTTCATGGTACAGTATAATTAGAGGTGCTCTCATTTGAGTGATGATCATTTTCGTCTTCACAAAAACCTATATTCTCCTTAGGAGCTTGAGTGATGGACATCGAAAAACCCTTGGACAAGATTGGGAATCATTGCTCCCAAAGACTCCTTTGCATCTATTTTTACCTTTTTCATACCATCATCTTCACCCTTTTTTAGTTTCATCACTTCCAACTAACTCACTATTCTTAGTCCCAAAACTATATTATTATTAGCCGATAGGCTATATATAGCATGAGGTTTGCCCTGAAACAAGTCTCACGCTTGAAACAAGTCTCACGCCGAAATGGTTTTCCGTCAAGTTGTTGTGGTTTCCTGTTTGACGCTTACGTCGCTGGAAGTAGAACAGTGGAGCACGCTGCCAGCACGCTGCCATTATTAACAAACAATTTAATAGGTTTGATTCAAAGCTGCTTGAACTACTTTCCCCGCGTAGCCTCATCACCGCCGTGGAGTAGGTGGCAATAAGATACGACCTAAAAGAAGATAAGAATTAATTAAATAGAATTGAAACTTCCCATTTGCATCGAATTTTACCCACTTGTAAATCTTTGTCGAGTAAAACCATGCAAAAAGCCACTCGAGTACGAAACCAACTTGCTGCTAATAAATACTCTATCATAGATTTTAAATTGCCTCTCACCAGCTGCCGACACGTCTCTCTTTCATCAAATTGCGAACTGAAACTAGAGACTCGTGAGGAGAATATTTTTAACCTAAGGAGAATATTTTTAACCTCGGTAAATTGGGGATTATATTTTTATGGGTGACCTAGAAATAAGGAAGAATATAGAACCGCTTTGAAAAATACTTTGATTTCCAGTATATTAAAAATGAATTATATTAGATAGTATTATATAATATTATATAAAATAAGCTAGATAATTAATCATTTCTACGAAGAAGATAGAAATGTTCTTCTATAATATAAAATTATTTTAATACAATATTTATTTACTGAAAAGAAGCATCAATAATTTTTTTATATAATTTAATCATTTTTTGTATTATAATTCTAATACAATGTGTAATATAAATTTATTTTGGCATATATAGATAAAGAAAGGTTACAGTTTTCCAGAAGATTTTTTGGATTTGATATTAAATTTTATGTTATCAAAAGGAAATGTTCTTTTTTTTCGGGCCTTTATCTAAAGCTTATAAGTCTTATAAGTCCTTTGGAAAGCAATTAGGAATTAATAGACCATTACATAAAACATGGTTTTTTTCCAAAGTGTAATAAAAATTGTTTTTAATATTTGTATTTATTATATTTTTGTGAGAGGCATACTTTTTTAGTTCTTTTTGCATTTTGCTTTATTATAAAATATGATGTATTGCTTTTTTTTTTCAAGGTTTTATATAAAATTAGGATATATTAACATATTTTGTTTTATTTTTACTATTATTACATGTTAGAAATATAGATGCTATCTTTAGAAATGATAGATTTTGTGTTTTTTAAATTGAATTTTAAAAGATTTAATTTTAATAACAAAGATAATATCATAAAGTTTTAATTAAACAAAATAGTTTATTTTATATAATAATAAAAATTACTTTAATTTGAAATTTTATTTCTTTATAATGATAAAAAATAATTTAATTAGAATTTTACTTATAAATAAAAAAGAATTGAAATTATAGATCCATTCTAAATAAAGAAATGAGGATGGGCTTTCACTTTTTCTTCTTCTGTTTTTTAAAGAGAGCATGAATCTCTTATTTACACTCGCATGAAGAATTTTTGTTGTTAACATGGTAAAAATTAACAGCTAATTACTCCTCACAACTTGCAACAATTCCGTTTTCTACTCTACTAATTTAACTGTTGAAATTTAACAAATTGTTTAGAACACACAGCCTTGTAACATTTATTATTATGATTACAAAAAGTTAATTCATTGGGATAATTTGACATTTTAAGTAATTATTATAGAAGGCTTATGCCATTATTATATAAAAATAAAAATAAAAAATAAGAAACTATTTTTTGAAAACAAAATGTAAGGTCCTAAAACAAGTGTATTTTTATTTTCAATTTTTTTATAAATATTTATTTGATGTCCGTAATAATTATTTTCACCTGTCTCGTTGGAATGTTTTCGAAGCCACAGCTGGAAATCACACCTACCCACCGCTGGAAATCACACCTTCTAGTCGCTTCCACTCTTCTGCATTAACTGAGTTGGTAAAAATATCTGGCTAAGTTGGTAAATATCTCAAGCATTTACTTCTTCTGGTAAAGATCTGAAATGCTATCCATTGCTAATTTTCGCTACAAATTGATTATTCTGATTCACCACACTTCTACACTGGAAGCGGCTTATACAGAGACCACCACTGCAAGCAGCCAATTTATTCGAACCAAACCTCAAGAGACTACGCAACAGGCATGAGGAAAAGGCTTCCACACAGTTCACGGTACTGTAACTTCATTCCATTCGCTCTTCTGCTCCCTATCTCTTTATTCCATTCGTTATTCTGCTCTTCAATAAACCTGTATCAGTAAATTTTTAAGGAAACATTATTTTTATAGATTCTACTTATGAATAGTAAATATTGTTAATATTTTTTACTGTTGTTATTTGACTCTTTACTCAGATTCATCCACATCCTTCAAAACAAATTTAATTTGCTCTTACAATCCTTTGAGCCATTCCCTCCACCATAGCAGTCTTTCAAATCCCAGGCTCCCCAATTAGCACCAGATTGTCCTTTGCCCTCTGAGACACAACCCTAATCTGGCTCGAAATCGAGAAAAAAGAATGATATGTGTGATTTTTATCTCATACAATTTTGGGTTGATGTGGGTTATGAAAATTCACTTGACTTTTTCTTTTTAATTTTGAGTTCTATTTTTTTAAGAACTCGTTTTATTTTATTTCCCCACTTCATCATTTTCTCCATTAATTACTTATTTTAAGTAATTATCCAAACTTGCACTAACTAACCAATATTCCATGATCTGAAATATTTATTCCATAAAAATGTGAAAAATAATCGATGCACTAACCTGAAAACCAGATATCTTTGCCAGCTTCACAGGGAGAAATTTTTCCGTAGCTTTGGACCGATTTCATAGCTTTGGTGAAAAAAAAATCACTACAATGGGATAATCCTATGAATAGTGAATACATAGTTAGCCTTAAGGAGGGTAAATATGATTTTGTTCCTGAATTATAGAGGAACTTCATAATCTTACCCTGAGGAGAGTGTTTTTATAGCTCTACTCTTACCATATCAGCATCCTACGGTTTTCCAGCCTATGCAGTGCTCTACCTTCACAGTTCACCATGTGTGGTGTTTACAAAAACTAAGGATTTGATCTTTGGCTATGTGGACCCCTGAACTGTTGATGTCCTCAACGCCACAGACCAGTCTCCTTAGATTATGCAGCTACCAAAAAAAATATAACCACAGGGCTTTTAGATAACTACTTGCATGGCGATGCAAACAATGAGACCGTGTAGGTGCCAAGTGTCCGCTCCCTAGCAAGTTCCTCCTATTTTTATAACGGGAAGTGTGGACACGCATTATTGAGTTTAACATTTATAAATTATAGTAGCGTTCAATTTATAATGTTTGAATACTAAGTTTTTGATTCTTTTTCAAGTATATATTTTATAGAGTGCTTGTTATGATGACGTGAGTCTTTTTTCTAGCAAGTTTTGAAGTGAATCAGATTTTCAGAAAATTAATTTTTTAAATTATTGTTTTTTTTAAAGAAAATACATACAATTTTTTTTAAAAATTAATTGACATGCATTTTTTTTTAAATTGTTGCCTCCAGCATATTACTCTGTTTCATATTTGTTTATTTTTATATTGCTTTACCTGATAACATTACTATTCTTATACAACTGTTTACAGTTATTTTAGTGCTATAATTCTCATATGATTATTGTACAAATGTTTATAGTTATTTCAGTGCTATAGTTCTCATAGAATAATTGTTCTGATTTTAAGAAAAAAATAAAATTGGGTAGTCAAAAAAATTTGTTGTACAACATAAATTTTGTTTTCTTTATCTTATGTATATAGTATAATATATTTAAACAATATATGTTAAAATTTATAGCTTTCTAAATTTAAATCTTGAATTTAGGTATAATCTAATATTTGAACGTAAATTTAAGTGACTACTGGAAAATATATTTAGTTTTTAAAATATTTTGTACGATTTGAATAATTATTTTATTATAATATATAGTAAATATAATATATAATTAATAAATTATATCCATAAACCTTTTTTGATTTTAATTTCTACATTTATTTGAATAATTGTTATATTACAGTTTCTGCAATATATACATTATGTATTCATATATGTAAACTTTCAAAAAAAAATTATATGGCTCTGAAATATATACTTATATAGTTAAAATTAAATAATATTGTATTTTAATAAATATAATTGTTTTTAAAATAAATGATACTACCAATAGTTACTATTCATAAGTAGAATCTATAAAAATGATAAATCACCACTAAAAAAGCCATATACTATTGCAGCATAGGGTTTAACACTAACAAAAAAACATATATTATTGCAACATATGTTATAAGATACAACTCAGCACAGCCAATCAAATAGCAATGGAGATTATTGACATCTCCAGTAGTTCCAATGGTCGTATGCTGTCAACAAACTCAACACCATCAATAAATGGCAACGAAAATGCTACAAGCCAGATACAAGATTTCACAAATGACGTTATAGTTACTTGCCTTGACTTGCTGCAACAAGTGAAGAACACTGTTCAAAACATGCAAAGTGTCCAAGATTTGGACATTCAGTCAATGGAAGTAACAGTACATGAGTTCCATTCAACTTGTGAGAAGTTGAGCTCCTTTTGTACTTTCCTTTGTGAGATGAAAGCAGATGAGTTATACGGGCAAGGTGGTTCTATCTATATTAAAGAAGCATTCAAGAATTACTTGAATCATACCTAAGATGTGTTCTCCCTATAACTATGTATATAGTATGTGATACAACTATGTAACTTCAGCTTCTACCAATCTATGGATAGTTGCATATTTTGTAAATCCCTAAAAGAAATGTACGCTCCAGTGTATTGTACAGAAGGCACTTTTCCTTGCGATAAAAAGATGCGCTATGTCACCTACTACAATACCATGTAACACAGTTTTTGCTTCAGAAATATATACACTTACTTTGTTCTCTTGATATCATATTGCATCTTGGTTCTTGACTTTTGCATATAATGTTTTGCAAACCTTTCCTCATTTCACTTCAACTAAGTATAATCTAAGCATTGTGTTCAAAACAATTCATTCATAGAACTTTTGAAATATATATCGCCAACAAATACTATATCTCTCCTTTGTTAATTGTCTCATTCTTGCGCCTACATTCCTTGAAATTTGTTCACTTACTATAATGATGATATTGTAGTCACTTACTTAGACCCACAAACTTTACACAAAGTCCATTCTTTTAACGTATTTCACATTTCTAGTATAGTATATTAACATACATGGTAAACATATCCTCAAGCAAGACACAATCCACATAAAATTAGTGCTCTCTAATAATAGGTTAAATGTGTTAGACTTGTTTACTTAGCACAATAAGTATAGAGTATAGTTAGGTTTATTAATTCCACAACACCCCACAATGAGTAACATGTTTGTGCTCCAAGTAGCTTTCTTTAATTTCATTGTATGTTCCTTAGTTGTTTATCCCTTGCTATTAATAGACTAGTGTTTTATTCATTTGTTTGAAAGCACATATCCTCTTCTCCCTTTACCATAGAATGTAGATTCAAATATCTATAGTGCTTCCAATTTACTTAGATTACTTAATAGTCTGAACTAGTCTTTTTACTCACTACACTTTCCGTTTGTTTTTCCCTTACAAATACAGCAAGCTAACTTCCAAAGGCCACTATTTGGATATACACACCTCTTCAAGCTCACATTTTCAGGTACTACTCTAAATTTGCTTTAACTCTATGTAACTTATATTCACACTTTTATTTAAACTACTACTTGGATCGTCACATTCAACAATATTGTGGCTATTTCAAATATTACCAACTTAGCTAGCGATATTTTGTTGACTATAGAGCATATTAATTTCATACTTCCCAAAGTATGCTTTTTTATATGTCATTTAATGTAAGTAATAGCTTCCACCTACAATTTACTTTTGCAAGGACTAGTTTTCTCTCTTGTCACAATGTATTCTTTGACTGAGAATGCAATTAAGATGATCCATGATGGAAACGTAGACCTACAGCCCCATTTACAAGCAATAGACATTTGAATGTTTGAACATGGGTCTGAACCAACCAATCACTATATACTACAACTCTCTAATGGGGTGCATACGCAGAAGGCTACACTTCCAAAACAGTACAACCACCACATAGATTCTGAAGAACTACAGAAGGGCTCTATAGTTAAACTCATTAAATACAGTTGCCCTGTTCTTTGCAATTCAAGGTGAGCCATCACATTTCAGTAATTTGCTACAATATGCAAAATCAAAACTTATAGATTATCATTCTTGAAATCCATGATGTCACATCTCGTCCTACTGATAATACTTCTTCATTGTTCACTTATAGGTGGATTGTCATATCAGAATTAGAAATCACATGCCTACAACAAGATATCATTGGCCAGCCTGCCAACCTCTTTGAACAACAAACCCATCAAGTACAAGCCACATCTACAAGCCTTGATGACAGTGTTACAGTATTGCAACCACCTCTCTTGCCAACAGATTCCTTGACTGAGAATGCAATCAAACTGATGAATTATGGAAACCTAAACTTGCAACCCTTTCTACGAGCATTAGAAGTTGCACCATTTTCTAATGGCCTCAAACTGGTTGAACGATATAGAGTGGAGCTCTCTGATGGCGTACATAAGTAGAAGGAAACACTTCCAACAAAGTACAACCAGTGCATAGCTTCTAAAGAACTCCAAAAGGGATCTATACTCAAACTGACAGGATATAGCTGCCTTGTTCTTTGTAATTCAAGGTGAGCCATGATATATGCCCGCTCTTCTACAAAATTCAAATTAAGAACTTGTAGCTTACCATCATTTATCCACTATGCCACATTTGTTCATACTCAAAATACTTACTTATTTTATCTTTATAGGCGGATAGTCATCTCCAAATTAGAAATCACATGTCCGCAGCATGACATTATTGGTCAACCTGCTTACCTGTTTGAAGAACAAGCCCAAAAATTCAATACTACAACCTCAATTGCTCCATCTACGAGCATGAGTAACAATGCTATGGTACCAAAGTCACCTACTCAAAGGGCACTTTTTGGGTTATGCACGTCTGTACAAAAGAGTAACCTTTTGTCCAATATTACGCCTATTAGAAATTTGAATCAATTTCAAACAAGGTGGCTTATAAAGGGTCGTGTTACCCTAAAAAAATAGATGCACCACTTCAACACATAGAAGGGACAAGGGCAGGTCTTCTCTTTTGATATTATTGATTCTGAGTGCACCGAAATACGAGTAACCTGCTTTAATGAAGTTGCAAACCTTCATTAAATGAATGTACATTTTGGAGAAGTATACACAATATCTGGTGGAACTATTAAGTCAGCTAATAGGTTCTACAACAAACTGAATAGCCAACTTGAAATTTGTTTAGTTGAGGAATCCAAAGTTTCTCTCTCAGAAGATGACCTTGCAATTCCCAAACATCGGTTCTCTTTCACACCCTTCAAGGACATTTTAGAATTGAACAATAATATCATTGTTGATGTTATTGGAATAGTCATATCTGTGGACCCAAGCTCAACCATAAGAAGGAGGGATGGGATTGAAGTTCTTCGAAGGAGCATCAAATTGATAGATACGTCTTCATCTATAATTAATATTACTTTATGGGGTCCAACAACTGAAAAGGAAGGAAAGCAACTCCAAGAAATGTACCACTCAAAAAATGTAGCCATACTTGCAATAAAAAATGGTCGTGTCACTGAGTATAATGGAAAGGTCATAAGCACGTTGGCAAGCACCCACCTATTTGTAAACCCAAGAATTGAGGAGGCAAAACAACTCAAATAATGGTTTGAACAGAATGGGACTGATGTCACTCCACTAAATACAAAACTGTTAGATGCACCTCTTGTGCTTATGAGGAGAACAATTATTGATATTCAAGAGCAAACAACCAATGTGAACAAAACCTTCCATTGCACTCTAAAAGCAACAGTGCAATACATAAAAACAAATTCATTATGCTATCCATCTTGCCCCCTTGAGTTAGATGGAAGACAATGTAAAAAGAAAGTTGTATAGAATGATGATCAAACGTGGTATTGTTCCAAGTGCAAAGCTACTACTACTAATTGTACCTATAGATACATACTCCAGGTAAAGCTCGCAGATCATACAGGCATATTGTGGGCTGTTGCTTTTGAAGAACCGGCCACTAAACTTCTTGGAATGCCTGCAAATGATTTATACTTGCTACAATTCAATTTTGGAACAGAAGCTGAAGCTGAGACCATAGTGAAAGGAGTGTTATTCAAGCAATTTATCTTCACAATCAGAAATACATATGATTCAAGTGCTACTCAAGGACGGGTAAAATCAACAGTCACAAAGGTCAACGAGCTATATTTTGTTGCAGAGAATTTGCTCATGTTGGGTGGAATCACTTCTATGTGTCATATTGCTAGTGTTTAGATGTACTTCAAGCACTTATGTAATGTATATAAAATTTTGTAACATCTTATATAGTATACTTTGTATACTTTTGATTCCATACATGGAATTTCAAAACCACATATGTATTCAATATATTGTTGTTATGATAATACTGTGAATACCTCTTCCACCAAATTACTCATGTATATAGCATACCAATTGTATCTCAACTACTTCTCAAAGAATATAATGATCAAAGAACTCGTAACATTAATGTTTAGCTTCTTTAATTTTGTATGTATTTGTAATTGACCACTTGATAATTATAGTTCATACTTCATTTACAGATGGTGAGCTCTAGCCATAACAACATACAATCTCGTAAAAGAAGTCATAACTACTATATGCAACATAAAGAAGAAATCAGCATTCACCGTCATTTCCAATGCATAAGAAAACAAGCAATACACGCAAACGCACCAACCTCCTTTCAGTCAAACCAACACAATATTGAACCATATGAATGTGCATCGCAAGCTTAACACACTTCTGACATACGTTGGTCAATGTCCACAGACCAAACAATGCATACTCATCAAAATCAGTCCACAAGCTTACCACTTTTCGGGAAAAACTTTATAGAGGCTTCAAAAATATTTCGTTCCAGATTAGATAAACTATCAAACTTTCCAACTTGCACAATTTTCCATGAATGCTACCCAGGAATTCATACCAATGCAACACAAACTGGGCCAATTTGTTTTAGATGCTTTCGTGAGATAGGTAGACATCGTTTCTCAGTATCTAACTTAATGGACCCAGGAGTACAACCATATGAGCTACAAACACTAACACAAGTCGAAGAAATGCTTATAGCACGAGTCAATCCGATAATACAAGTAACAAATGTTCATGGAGGCCAATACAAATATAGTGGGCACACTATTTGTTTCCCGCAGGATATCAAAACTATAGCAAAATACTTGCCGCATAAAATTATAGACTTGGACGTGTTGGTGGTTTGAAGAACCAATACAAGAGGTGACCATTACGATTGCTACGTAAATAGACATCGTGTGTGGGCTGCACTAAAATATAAAATCACATATGACCCATACTACAAAGATGTCGAGGTGGATTTTGCATCTCTTGGAGAGCTCCCTGATACAAATACAGACATTTCCAATATGCTTCACAACATTAATGTTGACAATGAAAATACTGTTGCCCCAAACAATGCTTCAAGATTTAACGCAAACTCACCCGACATGGACTTCACTTGCTCCTCATCCTTCATGGCTAGGCTACCAAATAAACGTCATGAACTAGAAATCATAAAAGAAACATTGCAAGCTACAAATCACAATCACACCATTGTAGATTGGCCAACACTTGAGTCATCACCAGTTAATGAATACAATACTGAAGGACTTCTAGACATGGCTTTCCCTTCTTTGTTTCCCAATGGTAGTGTGTTACATTTACAACCTCGCTATAGACAAGTTGAAATGCACGAATATGTGTTGCACCTAATAAGGTTTCATGATAATAGATTTGGAAGGCATCCAAGGTTTAGATATTTTGTCTTGAACTTGTTGATGCACCACCAAAGCCAAGTTGTTGCCTCCATTTTTGTTAAGAAAAATGTTGAGGATTGCATACCAACCACCATAGAAAGCCTTCGTCAACATTTACAAACGTTGCCTGACACTAAACTAGCTGAACAATTGATGCATTACGGATCATCCCTTAGAGGCACACGAGCATTTTGGAATAAATGTCATGGTGAATTGTCAAACATGATCAACCAAATAGGCTCCCCCACACTATTTTTCACATTAAGTGTTGCAGATACCAAATGGCCTGATTTACATCAACTATTTACAAAGGGGGCAACTCAAACATCACAAAAAAATACAGATCGCATAGAAAGCATTGTTATGAACCCACATACCACATCCTTATACTTGCACCAAAGATTCACAGCATTTCGTGAAGAAGTTTAAGAGAGGTTGTACTATGC
Organism: Sequoia sempervirens; assembly: GCA_007258455.2. Classification (NCBI taxonomy): domain Eukaryota; kingdom Viridiplantae; phylum Streptophyta; class Pinopsida; order Cupressales; family Cupressaceae; genus Sequoia; species Sequoia sempervirens. Next base: position 142,495 of record VDFB02176923.1, read on the forward strand.
AACAGACTACTGGTATAGATATGAGTGGCAACATCGAGGGTCTGCACATGTACATGGCTTCCTTTGGCTTGAAGGTGCACCAAACATGGAGAAACTTGACTGGAACAATCATCTAGACGTAGACATAGCGAAATCATTCTTTGAAAGATATGTTAGTGCCTGGAATCCTCGAAATCTAGAAGCCAGGAGTAACACATGCCATAGGTCTTCACAAGACGATCCATGCTTACTAACAACACCTGAAATCTTTGCTACAAACACACTTACTGACTATGAAGAGTTACTTAACCATGTCCAACGACACACCAAATGTTTGGAATCAACCTGCCTTCACAAGAAAGGAAACACCCTAAAGTGTCGCTATAGTGCACCATGGCCTGAATGTGCCAACTCTTCATTATGCAATGATGAAGATGGGAAAAAATCCTTTTGCCCTGCACACAATGATGATAGGTTGAATATACATAGTCCACAAATGCTTTCCATATGGAGGGCCAATATGGATTGTCAGCCCGTGCTCTCAAAAACACTAGTTCTAAAATACATTGTAAAATATGCCGCAACGGCAGAAAGAAAATCTGAAAGTTGCCTTGAAATGTTGACACGCATATGTCACAAGCAAGCACCCCAAGACAAGGCACTTGCAGCATACAGAAAATTCATGTCTGAAATAATTGTTGATCGTGATATCAGTGCACAAGAAACATGCCATATGTTGCAAAAGCTACCCCTTGTTGTTTGCAAACGTGAATTTATGGTGCTTAATGTTGGGAGAAAATTTTTCAACCGAATTCAGACAAACTGAAAGGACAATACATTGGAGCTAACCTACATTCATGCATACACACAACGTCCTCCTCAAATGGAGAAAGTAACATTACTTGAATCTGCACGATCATTCTCGTTCTCATCAAGTCGCAAAGAGTGCAAGTGGAAAGAAAGGAAACAACATGCAATTATTAGTATCTTCCCCTGATTTACTACTATTCCAAAGGAGGATTCTGAACATTTCAAGACATTTTGTTGGACCGAACTACTTCTTTACAAGCAATTTCGTAACATTGAAATAGACATTGGTCTCGAGAAGGAGAAAATTGTTGCAAATTGGAAGGATATGAATATACGTAAATATTATGTGTGGCATGTTGACCGTATAGGTGATGAAGTAAATCAAGAGGATGAAGAGGAATCAGAAGATGAAAACAACAAAAACAATACAATACAATTGAATGAATGGGAGTTCTTATCACAATTGGGTCTTGGTACTAGTGGAAATCTTAATTCCCTTGATATTCTTGGAAGGCATGACTTTGACAATTGCCACAACTGGAATGCACGTACAATACCTCAAGCGTTACATGAAACTGCAGAGCATTTCATAAGCACAAATAAGGTGGACCAACATGCCATCCCAACAACATTTGAGTTTAACGACCTCCCATATCCACTCTCTTCCAAACAACAATTCGCATTGACACTTGTTTTGGACCACTATACCTCTTGTGAAATTGAAAAACCCTTGTACATGATCATATAAGGCACAATAGGAACAAGGAAATCCTATCTTATTCATTGCATTAAACACTCCCTTTCCAATTTAGCACCCCAAGAACATAACCCACTCCTTGTTGTTGCTCCTACAGGAATCACATCATTCAACATACATGCCTCAACTATACATTCAGCCTTGAAGATTCCAATCAAGGAAATGCAACCATTGAAAGGTCAATCACTTGCAATGTTCCAAAATAGCATGAGACACATAAAATACCTAGTAATTGATGAACTAAGCTTTATAGGCCCAAAATTACTCTTGAAAATTGATTCTAGGCTACGTGAGGCTTTCCCCCACCAACAACACTTGTGCTTTAGTGGAACATCTGTCATTCTTCTAGGTGACTTTGCACAACTACCCCCTGTCATGGACAAACCTATATATGTTGCCCACACATATGCGAAAGCCCTTTGGGAACAATTCACTATTATTGTGACACTAGAAATAATATTTCGACAACATGGGGCCACACAAGCTCAAATTGACTTTCGAAGAACTCTACAAAACATTCGTAATGCAAAACCGATAGAACAAGATTGGGAGCTACTAATGCATTGCACAAAGAAACAGCTATCACACAAAGAAAACAAGTCTTTCGACCTAGCAACGCACCTATACCCAACCAATGACTTAGTTGGAACACACAACAAAAAAATGATACAACTATTAAATCTTCCTATTGCACTTAGTATTGCAAAAAAAACAACCACAACATCAAAGATTGACCTCAATGCTGACAACCTTCCCCATGAACTCCTCCTATGTAGAGGCCAACGCACCATGCTAACTACAAACCTATGGACTCAAGCAGGCCTTGTAAATGGTTCTCTTGGAGAGGTTGTAGATATTGTATACACAGAAAGCTCCAAACCACCAGATTTACCATTATATGTGGTAGTAAAATTTGATACTTACAATGGCCCACCTTGGAGCATCCATGCTCCAAAAACTATTCCTCTATCACCTATATCTCTAGGTGCTCACAGGCAATTACCATTATGTAGTGCATGGGCGATTACAATACATAAATCCCAAGGTTTGACAATTGAAAGAGCAACAATCGATATAGGTAAAAAAGAAAGACAAGGACTGAATTTTACAGCTATATCTAGAATTAAATCAATACATGGACTTAGGATCGACCCACCATTTTCCTTTGATTGATTCTCAAGAATGAAGAATAATCCATACACAATACTCAGGAAAAAAGAAGAGCTCCGACTACGTCTACTATCTTTATGATGCATACAGGTACACATACATTAACACAACTCTCTCAAAAAAAGCTATATTTGTTTTATCTTCTCCTTACCACATTGATATACATACAAATTATTGTTTCTATGCTTACACCACATTTGTAATCACATGCAGGTGGACATTCCAACATCGTATGCTCCTACAATGGTCGCTCCAAGATGGTGTATTTTCTGAAAGTATTGGTCATGTTTAGTACATATAGAGACCCTTTCACATTCAATAGAATATACCCCCTTTGCATACAATCCATCCTATCAAATTGATCCATATCAAGAACATGAACCAAAGCATATTTAAGACAACAGCATGTAAAATCAAGCTCAACAATCTGAACCCCCAAAATATTGTATCCATATACCATGTACTCATCCATCTACCCATGAGATGCATACTCCTAAATGTACATGTAAATGTTCTACATGTAAAAAAGTCAACATTTGGGAGGTTGTAGAGTCCTTATGATAAAACTGCTATCAATACTAAAACACTTCATAACTTCAACCATAATTCACGCACCATCCCACCCACCAAAATAAAGAAACTTGGGGCAAATAAAGAGAAATTGGACAAATCATATTCAAATGGACACCATAAAATACAACAGAAAAGCATCCCTATAAACCTCCATTAGTCAAAGAAACTATGGGGAAAAAATAAAGAAGGGAAGCTCTTCCATCAAAAAAAAGTCCAACAGTCCACAGGATATCTTCAAAAGCAACCTACAAGACATATGCACAAAGTTTTCCCCAAACGACTCTCCATATCCACTTACCATTACTTGCCTCCCAGGTTTGGAAAAAAAAAAAACCAAACCCTCAACCATCAACATACACAAGCATAAATTATGACAGCCATGATATCCAAATCTCAGCATAATCGTGTGTTGATAGCAACACTTTATCATAAGGACTCTTATTCCTCCCAAATCGCGATTTCTGCATCTCAATGAGACTGCAAAAAAAAAAACACCTACATGTACCAAAACAGGTGCATGCATCTTACCCCATCCATAGTAAATCCAACACTCCATCCACCTTATCCAAACTAATTCAAACCATCCATCGTCCATCTACCAAATCCATGTTCACTCAACACCACCCACATTCCAAATCATCTTCATCTTGGATGAAATTCAATGTAAACTTAACCCTTGCTTATGGTAAATTTCTTGATATGGATCGTTATCATTCACTGCACCACCATTATACAAGTGCTAGTTATACTCCATTCCATGCATCCACCCACTACATTCCATGTATACTCTTACAAACTAGGGCCAACTACTTACACCATGCTTCAAGAAAACATCATGAGCAATGTCTAATGATTCATGTTCTTTGTATATTGTTCAGCTTACAACATTGTACAATCACATTGTATATTTACCCATTACCATCTTCTAATGTGTATTTTTTGTTGTGAGATTAAAAAAAAAGTTAGCTCTATTAATGATGTCCATACAAGTTCTAAATTTCATCTCCCTCCCCACCTTACTTCTCTATATTTTTCTATCGGCGTAACCCTTGCACCCCCTCTGGTGCAAGTGCTAGTATAATACTCTTTTAGGTAATGAATTATTCAATGATATCTATCATAATAAACTCAATTAAATAATTAATATTAAAAATATTAAAATAAAAAATACAATATTAGTATAGATATCTTAAATACATCTATCTAAAAAATATCAAGAGATATAATTTGGAGTTATTTTATTTTCTTTTGAAACTATTTTATTTATTATATACATAGAGACATAAATTGAATGTGTTGCTTATTTTAAAAATATTATGTTTATTATTAAATATTAATATTTTGTGTGGAAATGATTATCAAATTTAAAATAAAAGGTAAGATTTTTTGTTAAAACACTCACACCATTACACTCTGTGTCTTGTTGTTATAATAACACACCTCTTTCTATTAATTATAATTTAAAAATAAAATATAATTTTAAAAATCTTTTGACTTAGCCTTCAATAATATATATATGAAGTATTTTATTTAAGTTAATATATATGTAAACATAAATGTTATGTGCTGTTTATTTTGAAAATATTAAATATCAATATTTTGATATGTAAATGGCTATCAAATTTAAGATAAAAGATAAGAATTTTTTTTAACTATCACGTCATTAGACTCCACCCTTGTTATTATAAAATTCCTCTTGATATTAATTCAAGCTATTTTATTTAAGTTAATATATGTAAACATAAATGCTATTTGCTGAATATTTTGAAAATTTTAAATATCAATATTTTGACATGTAAATGACTTAAATTTAAAATAAAAAATAAGAATTTTTGTTAATACATTCATATCACTACAGTCCACCCTTGTTACCATTTATGTATATACATAATTAATTATGAAATATTAAATATTAAATTTTTTAATTGGCACGTTTTGTTTCTCTCACAAATTTAATTTCAGAAGTTTCATATTATACCAAAATTGAAGTTGCCTCTACAATAAGATAGATAGTTGGTGGAAACAACGACTAGTATTTATATGCATGCGATATTTTTTGTGGTCTCTTTCGAATGGCCTTGTTCATCAAGTTTCTTTAGCCCTTGCTAATAAAATTATTACCTATACAGAGGTAATCTTGTTTCCACGTAAAAGATATAAAATATGGTTTTTGATTGATAATCCCCTGCTTGATTTATGTTTACTTAGAGGGGAAGAAGATCAGAGACAATGTGCATAAATTAAATGCTGAGAGTGCACTGTATTTGAGAAGGGAATGGGGTTACATAGATGAAAGTTATACATAAATATAAATATTCTATATTTTCTTTTTCTTGATTATCATGCTTTGAGGTTACTGCACTTTCTTATTCTCGAGTTTTTTTTTCATTTTGATGATGGATTACGGAGTGTGATCCAAAACGTTGATGCAAAAAAAATTCACACAATCAAATCCAGAAACCTTCAAGCAATTATCAGTATGGATTGTGGAAAACTATTATTGTTAAGTTACTGCACATGTTAATTCACTGTACACGTAGCTTTTGTTGATGCAACTGAACCAAATGTGTCCTCAGACTGTTCTCCTCCACCTACATTTTACAAAGAATACAAGTTTGAATAAAAATTGATACTAGATTTTTTTTTTGAATAAAACTGTAAATAAAACTGCTCTTGAAATACCTCTAAAGAAGTTAATCCAGCTAGTAGCTCCACACATTCTTGAAGAAGTGCTATTTCTTGTGCAACAGTTTCAGCAAGTTCTGGAAGCAATGCATCCACCTTCTCTGCCTGGCATCCATTATTAAGTTGAATTAACAATCTAAAATTTTATGGGTATTTGTTTCATTTGTATTGTTGAGAATTGAGGAAATAAATTTTATAGATTTAATTTGATATATTTTGAATTTGATCATGTAAACTTTTTTCTTTGTCGATATTTCAAATCATACTCTACAATCCATCATCAAAATGAAATAGCGAAATAAAAAGACAGAAATATTGTGATTTGAAGTGCGGTCATACCTGGGCCAAAAACTTGGTTGCATTCTTCTGTATTCCATGCATGACGTCTACAGCAAACCTCACTACTTGTTTCACAGCTTGTACATCAGCCTGCACATTCCATAAGAGCTTAGCTTGGTGGATAAGAGTGGTACTTGAGTCAAAACAAATGGGGTAGCGTACAGCTAACGTGACTATGAAATAATAATACCTTTGCACCTGCAACGAGAGGGACTCTTACAGTTGCTGCATCTAAGCATTCCATTGTCCTTGTAACTGCCCATTCATGCTCGTCCTTCAAGCCTGCCCAATCTTCCAACTGAGCAGCCTAATGGCACAAAATTTACACAGTTAGAATATATTCTCAAGTGCTTTTAAGCATACAATATATCATATGTGCATGTCCAGTAGAGGAAGCATACATGAGCTGCAACCACTGTGTGCACTTTCTGTTGGTGCCTTGCCTTGTGAAAATGGACGCGTTTTATCACAACACGACTCCTCAATTCTGAGGTTTTCAGCCACACATGGTACAGCGAGTTCTGCATGCTCATAAGGAATCAAGTCCTCACTTGAGTTAGTCTTGCTTTCATAATATATCGAGCACAGTTATCTTTGCTCTTTTACAATTTTAGAAAATGGAATTGCAGGTGTTTGAGGAAAGCTGTTTTGAATATACTATGTTTAAGATATATTAATAAGTTAATTCAGATTAACCATATTTCACCATATTTCAGGTAGTCAAGGAGGAGAGTGGGCCTTGCCATCTATGTTACTGATTTATAATTAGTATAGATATCTTAAATACATTTATTTAAAAAATGTCAAGAAATATCAATTTGGAATTATTATTATTTTGACATATAAATATATAATATAACATTATTTTTAATTTTAAAATATTATGTAGATATCATTTCTCTTCTCTTCTCTTCTCTTGCTTCCCTGATGATGGATCATGAAGTTTAATCTGAAACCTTGAGAAAAGGAAAATTTATACAGTCAAATCCAGAAGATTGATACAATGTAAATGACTGTCAAATTTAAAATAAAAGGTAAGAATTTTTGTTAACACACTTATGTCATTACACTCCAGCCCTTGCTGCTATTGTAGAATACTAGTATTAATAAAAACTTTTTTGATGGTGGATTTTATATCATTCACAAGTTATTTTGCTTTTTAATACTGAAGCATGAGTTTATGCTGATATTTCTTTGACTGAGAGCCAATGATTGATGGGTATCTATTTCGCTAAAGTCGTCCGGGCACCATTTGGGTCCATCCGTTATATAGTACCTTCAAGAATTTGAAGGTCAGTAGATGGTCGAATCAAAAAATATATCATCACCCTCATCAATTGTACTCAACCAATAAAACAAAACAACACTAAAAAGCTTTAAAAATTGCTAAATATACTCAAACCAATTTAAAAAAAAAAAAGACGCTAACTGTACTCAACTAATTAAACAAAAAAAACACTGAAGCTTTAAAAAAAAACGCTATCAGAGAATGGAATTGAATTGGAAAGAATCGTACCTGTGCAGAAGTAACCTGCGTTTCTTGCGCAGCCTGTGCGCGAGCGTTTACGAAGCGCCACTGCATAAAGCGGTTTTGTAACATGCGCAATTGGTGCAGGACTTCCTCCTGTACGACTGCCTTGCCTTTCACTCTACTCTTCCCCTTACTCTTCCCCTTGAGCATTTCCATCCCTAAGTTCAACATGCTGCTCATCCGACCGCCCGATTTAGCCGGATCCCATTCCGAATGTTTCGCCACAGGTCCAGGCGACGCCATTGGAGTAAGACTCTCCCGCCCGGGCGACATAGCCCACAGCGAAGAAGACGACATCGACGACGACGACGAAGAAGAAAAAGGCTTGCTTACTTTATGATTATTTGCCGGCAAATGGCCGGTCTCCGACATGCGCCTGAGCCTGCTCAACGTGTCCTGCAGAAACCGTGCCGGAACATAGCTACCCTTTATCATCTTCTTCGCCCCTTTCTTGACATTCTCCGTCTCTCCGTCTTCCGCGGAAGCCGCAATACTGCCATTGCCATTAGAACTAAAAGAATTCGAATTGATATCCGCATCCACATCTTCAACCGGGACTCTTCTCACAGGCTTCTCCAAATCCACGGAGTGCCGACCGGGACTGATCAATCCCGCGGCTTTTATCTCATTATTTCTGAAGCTCCGCCCGGGCAGATTCAACGACGAGGATCTCGCCACGCTCTTCAATTTACTCACAGCGTCCATACTCTTGTTCATGTTCAGAGGCGGCCCAGATTTCGTGGAAGAAAGAAACCCATTGTGAATATTCTCCTTCCATGGCTCTCCACTCCTCCTCACTCTGTTGTTACTATCACTGTGCAAAACATTGGAATTGGAAAGGATGTCCTTGGCACTCAGAACCCGGTGCTCAGATTGGGCCCCTTGGGCTTGAACTTTCTTTTTCAAGCCCAGGTGGTCGCCCAGAGTAGGAGAATCGCTATTAAGAGGAGAGGCGGCCGGCCAGAGGCCGGACGACCCGCGGACCCGCCCGCCCCTCTCGGCCTGCCGCCGTTCGACCGACTGTGAGCGCACAGAAGAACTCTCAATACCAACACTCGCCCTGCCATTACTGCGACTGGTTGGAGAAGAGCTCTCTATATTAAGTCTGCTACTTCGACTGGTCGGAGAAGACGATCTACGGAAACTGGGGGAGGAGTCGTGGGAAGGAGAAAAAGAGGCCGCAGCAGAAGAAATGGTGGGAAGCATATAACGTGAGCTCACCTCTCGACTTCTGGCCTTTCTTAGCTGCGGCTCTTCGTCTCCTTTGCTCATTTTCGCATCAGTCGACGACACAGAATTTCTATGCTCTCCACCCATTTTCGTTTCTTTGCTTCCAACATACATAACTCCAAACGCATATTTTTATCCTCCGACCCGTCGGGTGGGCGATCGCCGGCATGATTACTCTTAAACTAAGAAAAATCTCGAGGAGCACAACATCACGCCAACCGCATCCACCAACTGAAACGGACAAATGAAGGAGAAACCCAAACTCGCAGCCGGCAATTCCTTTGCAATGGGGTCTCTTGAAGTTTCAGGCCTGAGTGTGGGCATCCCAAAAGACTGATGAGCAGGCCCTGTCAACATGGTACGGCCGGCAAAACGTCCCCTTCTGTGAGACCCACCTCGAGTTTTTAGACAGAGATGGCGATGAATAAAAGATTATTAATAATCTCTGAGAAAAGCGAAGGCTCAACCATATTAACTATCGTGTTCCTGGAGGTTGGTTTGCCAGTTATGTGACTCTCATTGCTGGAGGAGGTTGGTTTGCCAGTTATGTGAATCTCATTTCTGTGGGTTGGTTTGCCAGCTATGTGACTCAGCTCTTCTCATTCAGAGCATACGTCGCATTACATCAGGAGTTTTATTTCTGAACAATAATTATGTCGCATTAGGCTACATCAGAGTTTCATTTGTGAACAGTAATTAAGTACAACACAAATCATTTCTAAATTCTTTGTCAAACGTTGTTTCAATCTATGACTTCTCATCTAAATATCACTCCCCCACGTTTGTTAGATAATGTAGTATTATGTTAAATTTTGTATTATTATTAAAAAGTGTTTGTTTGGTTCATAGATTATTATTATTATTTTTATTTATTCATTTTTTTTATTTTTATTTTTTATTTTTTTAATTTATTTAGATTGCATTAAATTAAAGTTTTAATTATATTGTGAATTTAAAGATAATGTTGTATTGTATTAGTTTTATATTATTAAAAATTGTATGTTTGTCCATTGATTATTACTAGCACTTTGTATCTAAAGGAGATTCAAGGACTACGTCTATATAGAAAATTAAACATGTGCTAATATATATACTAACATAGGTGTGTATAGATGGAAAATAATTAGATGAAATTAACTTAGACATATCTAGATTTTTTCCTAAAAAAATTAGGTATTATCTGATTTTGAAATATTTGTATGCAAATTTAAAACATAAAGCAATTCAAATGAAAAAGGAAAATTTTCATCAAAAACACTATAAATAAAAATAGAATGTTCTCATCTAGTTAGCAAATCAATATGCATCTGGCTATTACATGACTAGCATACATATATTATTATTAAACCGTAAAAAATTATTGTATATATATATAATGTTTATGATAAAAATATAAATTAGTTTAGAATTGGAATTTCTAATCTCACTTTATATTAATATATATGATTTATAATATTTATTAATTCAAAGTCTATTCAAAATAGAATCTTTTGAAGATTAAATATAGTTCTTTCTAAGTTTTTAAATACTTTTAACAATAAATTTAAGATTTTAACATTTTTACTAATAGTTATCATTGTTTTAATTAATCTATATGGTTTATAATATTTGTTATAAAAATATATATTAATACAAAATCTTTTCAAAATAGAATTTAATTGTTTTTTAACTTTTTGAATATTTTAACAAGATTTATTTTCTATATGAATTTAGAAACTTCTTGTTAAACAAATGTAAGATTTTTACATTTATTTCTAAGTATCAATATTTTCTAATTTTACATCTTTTTTAATATATATAGGATATCCATATGAATAACATAACACAAGTTTTCACTATTTTTTCAACAACATTTATTTTACAGCATTTTTATTTATAATTATCAATATTTTCTAATTTTACATTTTTTAATATATATAGGATATCCATATGAATAACATAACACAAATTTTGATTCAAACTTTGATTTTTTTCAAGATAATACATCATTTGTGTTTTATTGGTGAGCATGTTGAAATTTTATTTGGCTTTTACAATGTTTTTAGATAGATGAATTTAAGGATTAAACTATAAAAAAAATTCAACAACATTTATTTTATAGCATTTTTTTTAGGTGATTCACGAGCTTTGATTTTTTTCAAGATAATACAACATTTGTGTTTTATTGGTGAGGATGTTGAAATTTTAGATAATGAGTTGAATAAGGATTAAACTATTTTTAATTTTATATAATTATTTCTGAATAGGTTTGAAATTGATATTTAAAAAAAAAATACAGTTAATTTTTTTTATGAAAGGTAAAGTGATAGGCATTTAAATGAACAAACCGTCAAAAAAATTCATATGACAGGTAGGTGTGCCGAGAGTTATCATTCTCTAATTTTCTTTTCTGATTGATTTATCTTTCTCATGAAATCTTTGATTTCTCTTTGGGATAAAAAATATTATTTATTTATTTTAAATGCAGCTTCAAAAACTTTACACATATTTTTGAATGCCACTGTAGATGCCTCTTGGCGTAATAAATGAGATTTTGGAGGCTTTCACCTCATAGTTTGGAAGATTTTACCATTAAATGGTAGTTGATTTACCATTAAACAATAATTGAAACTTGTTTTCGGATGGCACAATAGTTGTTTGTAGGCATGAGACTTGTTTCAGGCTCAAATCTCACACTATATATAGACTATCAGCTAATTATATGAATTTTTGAAATATTAATAGTATAGAATTAATAAAAAAATATAGTTTAATTTTTTTGGTGTTTTCACATATTATTTTTAAGGTATATTTAGATTACAATAAATTTAAATTTTAAATGTATAGTAAATTTGTAGATAGTATATTATGATGAAAACGAATTCAATATGTAAAGAGGAGCATATTGAAATGGAAAGACAAGGTTTCAGAGTTTGATTATAAAATTCATTTGTAGTATTTTTGAAACTTAATTTCTTTCTTGTGAGTTTAATTGATAAGGACGATGGTATGTTCTTTGTTAGATAATGTTATATTAAGTTAATGTTAATATTATTTAAATGTATTTGTTTGGTCCATAGATTATTATATGAATTTTGAAAATTTGAAGAAGATGGAATTGATAATATAAAGGTATGAATTATTTAAGGAATGTTTTCACACATAATTTTTAAAGAATATTTAGATTACAATAAAATCAAGGTTTTAAATATATTGTAACCTTGAAGATAGTTAATTATTATGAAAAAGAATTGAATATGCAAAGAGGGGTATGTTGAAATGGAAAGATAAGGTTTCACAGTTTAATTATAATATTCATTTGTAATCTTTTTGAAACTTAATTTCTTTCATGAAATTTCTTTATGAGGGTTTAATTGGTAAGGATGATAACATGTTCTTTTTAGATAATTTTATATTATGTTAATTTTAATATTATTAAAAAGCGTTTGTTTGGTCCATAGATTATTATTATATGAATTTTAAAAAATTTAAGAGGATAAATGAATAATATAGAGGTATAGATAATTTCTTGAATGTTTTCACACATAACTTTTGAAGTATATTTAGATTGCAATAAATCAAAGTTTTAAATATATTATGAACTTGAAGATAGTCAATTATTATGAAAAACAATAAAATATGTAAAGAGGAGCATGTTGAAATTGAAAGACAAGGTTTCACAATTTAATTATAATATTCATTCATAGTAGTCTTTTCGAAACTTAATTTCTTTCAAGAAATTTCTTTGTGAGAGCTTAATTGATAAGGATAATGGTATGTTCTTTGTTAGATAATGTTATATTAAGTTAATTTTGATATTATTAAAAAGTGTTTGTTTGGTCGATAATTTATTATTATATGAATTTTTAAAATATTAATAGTGGAATTACTAATATAAAGATATAATTTACTTTTTGAATGTTTTCACATATAATTTTTTTGGGTTATTTAAATTACAATATATCAAAGTTTCAAATATATATAGTAAATTATTATGAAAAAGAATTAAATATGTAAAGAGAGCATGTTGAAATGGAAAGACAAGGTTTCACAACTTATTTATAATATTCATTTGTATTATTTTCAAAACTTAATTTCTTTCATGAAATTTCTTTGTGAGAATTTAATTGACCTAATGATGATGACATGTTCTTTGATTATGTCATCAACAAAGTTCAAATATTTCAATGATGCAATTAGACCATGTTTGAATCCTAAGTAACTTTGCTAGATCGAATCCCTACTCATGTAACTTCTAGCCAAAATATGACTTATGGTTTAAATGTCTACCATAATGTTGCAATCCCTATATAAAGTCAGAGATGCCAATATCTATGTAACCTAGTTATTTCCATCAAAAAAATTAAAAATTCTATGTAAGGATTTTAGATTTTTAGTGAAGGTTTATAAAATAAAGTCTTTACTTGACATGCTACACATACATGAACATAGTTGGGTCTATTAGCTTAGAATTAGGTGTCGCTAAAGGTAGATAAATTACATTATTTAAATTCAATGACTTTAACTATGGCTTTTGGATCCCTTGGTGAGGGTAGTGATCTTATTTTAAAGATACCAAAGTGTTAGTGCAAGAAAAATAAAATTTTATCATAATAATCTAAAGGTTAGTTTGTTTCATGACAATTGAATCATTAGAGAAGGATTGATAATAGCATTTGCTAAGAAAAGGGAGAGATATTGAACAGGGATGTTGGAATTTTTTATGTGTTTGTTATGAATTTAATATTCTAGTATTAGATTCACCATAGTTCAAACTTGTTAGTGATCTAGTTCATGTGACCCTATTTTCTAATCTTTTTTTTAGGAGCAAGGCCTTATAAAATAAAGTTAACTTGCTCTAATTAATGATCATTTGATTGACTTGAAGACAATTCTAGATTTATTTATGGGGATATGCATTCTCATTAATAACTTCGATATAAAAAATGGTCTACCTTAAATTTATTTCGAGTAGACATGAATTTTTTTATTGCTTAGTTTAAAAATATAATGATTTTAAAATTATAAATTTAATATTGAATGTGTATTAATTATTTAATTTATAATTTATATTTAACTCTTATGAAAACCCCTTAATTCTCTTTAGAGAAAGGCAAGAGTTTTCCTATTTTAAATTATTTGATTATTATGTTGAGTCATATTTTCTTACAACTAAATTTAAGAAGATATTCAAGTATAAACTAGAATGAAAACCTCTTGTCTTATATTCTCTCCTTGAAACTAGGTAACAAAATTCCTTGATAGTATTTATAAATCATGACCAAGATGTTAATAGGTAATGTGATATTATATTCTTCATTAGGATTCCTACTGATTATCAATAAAGAAAAACAACTTCGATTGATGGTTTCCTTCAAATAGTTTATTAGAACATCTGATGTTATGCAAGGTTAGAGAACCCAATTAAGGGTTGTCTAATTAAGAAACTTGTCAAAATTGGAATGATGTAATTATGGATAGAGGATCCAATTAAGGATTATTCAACCATGAATCCTTATTAAATCACACATTAGAATTTATATATTAAAATATAAATTTTATATCACACAATTATCAATGTTAGTTAAACAATCTTGCATAATGAAAATTAAATAAATAAAAAATCTTTGCTAATAGGCTTATAATGAGAATAAGACCTCTATCTTATATTACAATGAGTTACAAGTACAAATAAGTGTTTGGATTCTTAAAACACTGTCTCTTGGGCTAATTTGTAATACCACTATCTTTGTATCTTCCAAATTCACTCTTCTCTACTAGAACAATTGCTTCACTATAGTAAATTCATGATATTTTAGAACAAACAAGGATGAATTATCTTGAAATTAACAAAAAACATGGTACATTGCTCTATACACTTGTGATAAAGATAATGGATCCAATATTAAATAAATTCTCTTACAATTGTTTCTTGGAACTTAACATTTTCTCAAAAAAAAATGTGGATGATCCTTTCTTGGATGAGTGCAACAAGATGCATTCTTTGAAACTTGATGTGTCATTAACCATGGGTCTCCTTGTGACCAATAATCTCATAGAAAAAAATATTAATTAGAATGAGATTCAAATATGTATTGCTCAATTCAAATAGGCCTTTGTTAGGTGAAAAGTGAATTTGATCAGTCATATCAATAGAGTGTTAATCCATAAGATAACACCTAACAAAGATGTGATATTCTAGAATACACCTTCATAGGCTCTAGTATCAATTTGAAGGTTTGGTGATGAAAATTCTTTACCACATAATATAAACATTGTGATTTTTAATTCTCAAAATGATGAATATAGTAATAATTAAGTATTATAATAAAAATAAAATGACTATGAAACTTATATAAACTTGCAAAAAATTAATGAGCAAGATTGCTCTTACACCCTATCTATGCCCCCACATTAGATACCCCGAGTAATTGAAAATTTATCCTCTCAGTTTCACTCAAGGACATCAACTAAGGTAAAAAGATACTTTACCTTAACTATAGATATTCATGTAGAGTCCTCAATAAGTATTACTTTTCATCTTACCATTTATTCGTCATTCTTTTTATTCCTTGTACTTTTCGCAACTCTATTGTTTATTATCTCTTCAATTTTTTCATGTTATTATTGTTGGTGTAACAACTAACACCTCTAGAGTGCAAGTTGGTATGGACAGCTATGCACACTACGCAATGAGTTCTCTTCAAATTAGGAGGGGAAGCTCCCTCATTGTGCTGACAAAAGTGCTTGAAAAGAAAAGTAAACTAAACTATATCCTGTCTTTTTGTCTTAGTTGTAAGAGGCACAAGGTTTAAGAAAAACTCTATACGTTGCAACTAAGTATTTTCTAGTTTCACAAGACTTAACTACAACACTCAAAACTAAGTAACTTAACTATCCAATCCCCTCAAAAATTTAGAGCATGAGGAAACGAAGCGGGAATGATTATCTGACGATAAGCTGGGTACAGACTCACAACGTGAAGGCAAGGTGGCACAACTATCTGCTTGTCTGAAAGGCTTATTGGAAACAACAAGACATGATAAACCATGTACAGATTCTCAACTTAAAGGCAAGGTGACACAACTATTAGCTCAATCTGAACAAGTTTATTATTCACACACATCACACGATAACCAAGTACAAATTCTCAACTTGAAGGCAAGGTATAAGCATCTATCACCAACTTTAATGAGTTACTACATATTACGAAGGATACAGCCAACTAGGACAATAAAATCACAGACAGACACGCATACAACGGTGATCAAATCCAGCCACTATAATTCAATCTGGAAGCGTTAGAATTCACCATCATAATTGCATGAAACCCAAGTGGCATAACAATTCATCATAATAGTAAATACTCATGAACAAATACAGAACGAGCAATATTACAGGCAAGGTAGGCACAACATATATTTCTCTCTCGTGCAAAAGTTCTTGAACAGATACAATAATAGCAATACTACAGGCAAGGTGGGCACAACATGTATGCTATCATGCAAAAGTTATGTACAAATGAGAAAAAGCTCTTATTTATAGACATCGAAAGGTGTAGGGAACCCTAAAATCACCTTGAGTCAACTACAGTCTTGCAATGCATGCAAGATTTATTGCTAAAACCCTAATAAAGAAAACTATACAGTTAACTGGAAAACTACCATCAGTTAACTGGTCAAATTAATCTAAATACAACTCCAAGTGAATAAAGCTAATCCTGGAATAGATATGCATGAGATGAGACAATGAGTTAACTTGAAAAGGTAACACCAAGTTTAACTCCTGTGTATAATGTTTATCCTGAGAGGTGGCAACTGAAGTCTACTGGCCGAGATCTCGAGCAACCAATCCCTCAACGAGATTGTTAACTGCATCACCATCTGGGGGTCGTCACATGCCTTAACTGACAATTTACTATTTTTCAACAACTTGAGCAATCTTGGAAATATTTACACACTCAAACTAGCATTTCACCATAATAACTTTGGCGGCTCTGTAACTGAAGTGATGGCCACTATTTCTTCTATAGCTCGATGTCTCTGATGCTTCTCCTTAATGAAAGAGTGTTGCGTGATGAAACTGTGAAGTTTTACTGTGCACACTCTAGTTGTGAGAAATGCAAATGAACTTGTTGCATATGCAGGATTCCAATGGTATCAACCCTCTAAACCGGCCTTAGAAGACAATCAGCTATACGAGGCATGAAACCATGTGGACTTGAGTGACTACACCTGTCAATCCTCTGGATGCACTTGATACAAATCGATATCATCTTTTTTGATGAAATCATGAATTAAGACCGATTTGGTCTTAAATTTAGTCTGCATGAACTACACTTTGAAAAACTCACCTGTTGACTGTGAACACGGCTATATTCTGACAAATTTTCTGGAAAACTAAAAATACACTGTTGAGGCTAAAAATAGCCTATTGAAGGGCAATTTTCGGCGAAAAATATGAGATATGGGTTTTGTCCAGAAAAAGATTCTAAGACAACCTAGAACGTTAGATATGCGAAAATTTGACTTCTACTCGACCATGCAAGGAATTTTCAGTTGAGAAAATTGGAGCCTCGAGAACTGGTGCTCTGGAGTAAAGTTTTATGAAAAATTCTGGGACATGGGTTTTCTCGAGGAAGCTATTCTGAATAAACCCAAATGATTTATTTTGCCAAAATTTGTCTGTTTCTCGAACATGCGAGTGAATTTAAGACAAGAAAATGGAAGAAGTTGAGAAGAAGAAAGACGTTTTTTTAATGTTTTCTTCTGCCAAAATTGCCACTTGGTCTTGAAATTTGTTGATAAATCCAGGGACTTGTACCTGCAAAAGGAATATTTGATGTTTTTATCACTAATTTCTGATGAAAATTCGCCCAACTCTAAAGAAAATTTTCCTTTGCTCTGAAGAATTACAAATTTTCTCAAGCTATGTGAATCAAATATGATGACATGCTTGAATTAATAAAGAAAAATCACATCATAAAAACATGATTGCAAGAATAGAACCCAAAATTTTAAAAGAATTGTTCTGATTGGACCCCCTCCAGTTGAACTGATACCGATTCAGAGTTCAGAATAAAATAATAATAAAAATATTCATCATGTGTTTTTGAAATCCCAGCACAAAGAGGCACCAATTTGAGAAAATCACCATTTAATGCTTTGGCATGCAAAATAAATATTAAATATTATTTTATTCAATTGAAAAACCACGTAAAGCACTTGGATGGATTTAGAAAACTTCACTGATTTCGAAAAGTCCTCATTTGTCCTCATAGGCGTCCATTTTCCCAAGATATTACATTTTTTATTAACTTCATACTTTGTAGCTGACTACAAAGTTACAACTAGTCATATTCAACACTAATTTTTGGGTGACCGGGTGATGCTAAGACTAAGCAAGAATATCCATTGCGAAGCCTACAGAGCAAGGAAGAAATGTTTGTTGGGAGTTGCAATTGAAAAATCCAACGTTTAACACCTCAAAAAATTAGGCGCCTTTGATTAAATTGATTTTACGACACCAGACTTGACCATTTCTCCATTATGCCATCTAACACTTCAAATGGCTGCTGACGGAGAATGATGAACCCTGCTGACTAGATGGTAGGCTCACTATGTGACTGGAAGTATTCCGCATCCAACAACTGTATGGAAAGCACCAAAGGAATACATTAAGGACCCCAAAAGGAAAATCACCCCTAGCCTGTGAAGGCTCAAACACCATTTTGTCAAAAGTGTGACTTTCAACCAAATGCCCTACTTTGACCCCTGATATCGGGAGCTAGAGTGCTCTGATTCGCACACCGTCTATCTTACTACATAGCTAGAACGACTTAGAAGAGATGTCTCTGGAGGTGACGAAGCAAGAAAACTGCTTCTAAGACCTTAAAGAGACGATAGCCTTTTTTATTTAAAATATACGCTCCATACTTAGCCATTTTTTGGATGTCTTCACTTTTCAGCATTCTACAAAGACCTCACACGTACGAGCATTTGCCAAATCCTGAAGGTTGACGGTTGGGCTCATTGGATAGCTGGAGTAATTCCTCACAAGTCTCGTGAAGACCTCAAAAGCTAAAAAATCCATCTGACAGGCCTAAAGGCTAGGCGCCCCTGGCCTACAGAAGTACAGGCAAAAATACCACATTTCTCCACCCTCTGATTTACGTGTCTGGTAGAATCTCTACCATGATTACTTAGAATGTCGGATTGACTGGCTGACTGATGCACTGCTAAGCTAGACTAGATTAGCACAGATGTCAGGAAGACCTCATATGCAATCTCATTCATCTCAGGGGTTATTTTGGAGGGCGCCCCTGGGCTATAGGGGCACATCTTTGCCAACTGACAACTTTATTTGATGTAAAGCTTCCTCGTAACCTCAACTTCTTACTTCAACTGTCGGAGCTCTGGGTTTCGGATGTCTGCATTTGATAGCTCATTGGATAGCCAGACCAATTAGGAAGAGATTAAATGCATCAGCAATCAGGAATAATAGAATATGAATCTCCATTAAGAAGGGCACCCCTAGGATATAGGGGCGCAGAAGTTGTGAATTGACCATCTTTTGCAATCTATATCCTCTTGTACCTTCAACTTCTGACGTCGGTTGTCGGAGTTCTACAACTCGGATGACTTCGTAGGATAGCTTGCCAAATTGTTGGGCTAATTCTGAAGAGATTGACTGCATTTACAAACAAAATTGAGAAGATCTAAGCCTTCAAGGAGAAGGGCGACCCTAAGCTACAAGGGCGCAACTTTGCTTCTGCTTGAAAAATCTTCATAAATTTGATCTCTGAAATCCCCATTCTGGCCACTGAAATGACAATGCAAAGGTATAATCTGTCGTGAAAAGCTCCTCCATCATGAAATGCCTCATTTTGAGTCCCTGATTCAGGTTCTAATCAACAGGTACTACTCAATAGCTGATTTTAATTGACATAACACTAACCAAATTCCATGCTTGACTTGCCCAAAAACTGTAATTTGACATCATTTTAGCAAAGTTTAGACTCTTTTAAGCAAAATGCCTTAATGAAGCAAAAAAATTGGTTTGTATACAACAATTATTTTGGCATATGTTTCATCTAAGCCATGTATACACTTTATTCTTCCAAATTTCCTTCATGATACTCATACAAATTAGTTTAATATTAAACATTGGTGATATAGCTAGAACTTTAGGATATTTAATTTCATATGCATCACCAAAATCAATTTTTTTTATGATCGTGTATATCCCAAACTTCATCTTCATTTTATTATATTTTCAGGTTGTAGAAACATTTATTTTCTTAAGTACACCACAATTGCATCTTCAAATCCATATTCCTTATGTCTCCTCTTTGAAATTTAGCCCTCTTTATACTTAGTATTTTTTTTCCAATTGTTTCCTTATTTCCTTATGCAATTCATTCATATGATGTGTAAAATATTTTTCCTTAGCACTTATTTTCTCTTCATTTATGATATTTCTTAATTTTAATATTTTTCATGTACTCCCATTCATTGAATTATTATATGCAAACCTTTATTGTACTAATAACATATCTAAATTACATGTCTTTTTCACCTACTAAAAATCTCAACAAGTTTCCTAAACTTTGCTTTACTAGTAACTTTATGTTTTTCCATTAGTTTGTGAGTGATATGTTGAATCAAATTCCAAATCTAGAACTTCACCTTCTTCCATAATATCCTTTGAAACTAATAAAAATAAATTTTATATGGACATCAAAAAATATACTTCTAGGTAACCCATGTGATATAACCTCCTTAAGTATAAGCTAGCAATATGTACCACATAGTTATTTTTCTTGCATACTATGAAATATCTCATCTTTTAAAAACATCCACTATTATAGCTACTAAAGGATGAACACATTATTCTTGTAAATTATATTAAAAAATCCATTCTTATATCATCCTAAGGCTTTCCTGGAATTAGTAAGACTTATACAAACCAAAAAATTGATTTCTACCTTCTACAGCTTAAAAATTTCTATAGATTTGAACATATGTTTTTAGGTAATTGCATATATATGTAGAGGGGGGAATTTTCTACCCTCAATTCTTGAGACAAGAAGAGTCTAAAAGGATAAAATGGTCCTCAACTACCCCAAGGAACAAAGCTCGGGTGTCAGGATAAAATGGAGAAGAGATTTATGTATGTTTTATGTGGAATTAAAATGGGAGAGTTTCAAAAACTGAGAGAGCAGGTTCCAGAGGTCTTCTGGATAAACTGGAAAGTTCTCGACCAAGGATGATAGCATGGTGTATGGACATCCTCATGGCGCACTAGCATCTCGTATGGACCAAAAATTGAGAATGTCACAAAAAAATACTAAGAACCTACTAACAATCTAATAACTAAATACTCAAAATGTAAGGAAACAAACAAGCAATGATATAATTTAAAATAGATTACACTAAATGGAAAATGAAATGATGAAGCTAGAGAGAAGAAGATAGTTCTCACAAGAGGTCCAAGAATGAAGCTTCCAACTATGATAAATCTTCAATACCTACACAAATAAGATTGAAGAGAAATGTTGGGGTTGTTTAGGGGCTTGCCTTAGTCAAACCCTCATTTCAATGTTTCCACCTCCACAGACAACCAAATAGACAGATAGATAGAAATATAAATAGAAAAGAAGATAAATAAGTAGACAAGGGATGTTATAAATCCAAAGATGCTCAAAGACATAAGATAAATAGATATACCTACAAGGTTCGAGGAAGCCAAAGAGAGAAAGAAAGAGAGAATTGTGAGAGCCAAGAGAGTTGTAGAGAATGCTGTGAGAGCTTGAGACTATTGTAGCAAGTTGTAGAGATTTGTGCAAGCTTGAGAGAAAGAGATTGAGAAAGAGAAAAGAGAGTGAGATAATATCCAAGAGAGAAATACCAAGAGAGATCAATAGAAGTGAAAAGATAGATTTAAAAGAGAGAAGAAGAGGGAAAAAGAGGTTCTTGAGTTGTTACAAGTCATCCCAAGCCATTTCCATTGACCAAGGTAGGTGACAAGTGGCAACATGCTCAAAAATGACCATTTTAATGTTGAAATCATGGTACGCTAGTGCAATGTGTGGATGTCCATGCGGCACTCTAGTGTCCAGACAAATTACACTAAAAACAATGAGAAACAAGGAAAACACATGGTTAACACAAAACTGACACAAGAAGGTGGTTACTCAAAAGGGGTCTTGAGAATCCTGAGGGGAAAAAGGTTGATGCAAGGGCTAAGATGAGCCTACATGAATACTAAGGGAGTGGATACAAAAGTGTAGGTGAAATTGCAAGGGTATGCAATTTTCGGCACTACAAGCTATAACTAACAATATTTTTTCTTACCAACGTCAAGTTATTTTATGAACTTGATAATGACTAGATAATCCACTACCGTACCTTTCTTTGAAAATTTTTTCCCTTATTAAACTTCTAGGATTACATAATTGATGTTCTTTGAACAACACATCATTCTAAATCAAATAATTTGATTAAAATTTATTTGTATTGATACTTATCGATTCTTTACATGGATTCAACGCTTCAACAAAGTCAATGACATACTATACAAGTCTTCATTTTATTGAATCCAACAACTTCATTTCTCATTTTAGTCAACAAATTATGTCTTCTAATCAATGCATTATAAAATCTATTTGACTTATCACTTCTATGATTCAACAAAAATGAATAGTACAAGCATAAAATAATTACTTGTTACCTAGAGAATTTGTGTTGTATTCAAATCATCAAGCATTATAATATATGAATAGTCAAGGTAAGTTAAACAAAAGACATGTTATGTGGGTTGAATATCATCTAGGTAAATAATCACAAACTTACCCAAAATTGATTTGAAGTCCATTCATTAGCCTTGTAAATGTACTTGGTACATTAGTCAACCCAAAGGGATAACTAACACTCATACAAACCTTCTTTTGTCTTAAATTTTGTATTTCATTCATCCCTTATCTTATTCTAATTTGATTATAACCACTTTTCAAATTCATATTATCAAGAAATATTTCACTCCACTCAAATAATCTATCAAATCATTCATTCTAGGTAATGCAAACATATACCTTACTATGATCTTATTGATAGCTCTAGGATCTATATATATTCTCCATTCCCATTCTTTATTTGGTTTTAGTACAACTAGTACTACTTAGGGACTTACACTTTATTTAATCAATAATTTATTCAACTCTTGCACTTGTATATTCAATTCCTCATTTTTTGTTGGTCAATCATTTTGTGCAAATTTATTTGGAATTTTTTTCCTCGAATCAAATCCACATGATGATTAATGTCATCATTGGTGGTAATCTATTTGGCATATTATTAGACTCTATTTCACTATACTCCATTTCCTTCACTCATGCTACCACATATTCTTATAATTATTTAAAACATACATTTTCGTGCATCAAACCATCTAATAAATTCTCACTATCTAGTGGAACCTTCAAACTTTTTTGTTCCACTGTTCTAATATGCCTTACTTTGGTGGCTTTTAGTCTGAATTATGAAGATAGGGTTTAGGGTTTTATGTTAGGGTGGGTTTTTCTGGGTATATTTTCCCTTTGTCTACACCCTTGTCTTTTGATCTAATCTTTCGTTGACCTGTAATGGTTGGTTCCAAGTCGTCTTAGTTATATCTTATGTCGTTGTGTTCATTCTATTACTGGCCCCTTGTGGTTATAGTTTCTCGTTTACCCGTCGCACAATATTTCCTTCAACACAATTTGGTCTGGGGTTTTAATTTTTATAAAGTTGAAAGTTTTGAATCATTTGGCCTTTACATCCATTGCAAAATAAGTCTACTTTTTTAAGCCCTTGTCTTACGTTCTTCCTAGATGGTCCCTCTTTTAAAACAAACTTTATGCATGTGCATATTTCTACCACTTGAGTCCTTGTGTCACTCATCGCTAAAGTCCTTTAACTCATCAAGTTCCTTATTGCAATGAGCGATGAGCCTTGATTTTATTTTATATCACACGTCACTGAAAGTGTTTGGTCTTCATAATTAACTACTGTGATGAGTGATATGGCTATATTTCTTTCATATCACCTATCACTGAAGTCTTTTGGTTCCTTGGTTCTACTTCAACGAAGCGTGATGAACATGGTTTCTCCCTTATATTGCGCCATCATAGAAAGGTTTCATTTCCTTTTTCAATTACAGTGATGAGGGATAGGAAGGTTTCAAGAATGGAGGGATATGATCTTGCCACTTGTCAGCATCTTGTACCATTGCTTGTTTTTCCTGTCGCTGAAAGCATTCTCATCTCCAAATCAACTATAGTGATAAGTGATGGGCTAAGGTTATATCTTTGTATCGTTGGGATTATCTCTTCACTGAAGTGAAAGTGTATCTTTGAAACACTTCAGTGAAAAGAAATGGAGAATATAATTAGGAATATTTCTTAAATTGGAGGTGTTATCGCACATTACCGAAATATGGACTTAACTTCAAAGCATTACTATGATGAGTGATGAAGTTCTAAATGGTTAATGGACATGTGGGTGGCTATGTGGAAGCTCCCTAGGGTATCATCATTTTTTTAAAGCACACTTGGGAAAGCATAAAGCGATGGTCGAGGAGAACCGTACATCATGTTTTAAATCAAAGAAGATCAATGACTAGAATTTAAACTTGAACAGATACGTGTCAATTCACTCACGTGAACTATCTGTCATACATTAATGGAGAAGACTCTCCAACTATGATTCATAAAGAGGGTTGTTGGTCATTTTATTCCATTATTTTAATCGTCGAGAGCTGAGGAATTGGTCAAAGTGAATGAAAGAAAAAGGTGAAGCTCCAAATGAAGAAATTTTGAGGAACAAACTACTAATTTTCTCGGGTAAGTTGAATTCTAAAACTCTGTGAGTGAATTTACAGCGCTAGGTGATTGAGGAAATTGAGTAAGTAGCTAGAGTTTGCAATTTAGGGTTATTTCTCCCTGTTAGCAAGGGAATTGCAATTGTTATACGTAGGGTTTTGGGTAAAGGAGTGAAATTTGCTTAAAATTAAGTCTGAACCCTGTGAATTCAAAGAATAGAATTGTAATTCATAGTTATCTTGGAACCCTAGCTTTATTCAGCTATAACAATGAGTGAGCCCAGTGAATCCTCTTCCAAACCAAAGAGGAAACCTACCTAGAAGAGGGTCAAAAGACCTAAACCTTAAGATGATAAGCCCAAGCTTGAAACACCTGAAAAACCTACAAAGAAGAGAGTTGTTAAGAAATATTACCCTTGTTTCATGGAAGAGACCCCTAAGGACCCGACTGCAAAGGTTAAGTTAGTTGGAAAGAGAAAGAATGGTGAGGGTGCATTGACAGCTCACTTTCAGGATTTAGCTATTGGGGGTGGTGATGTGGCACTATCACAGAGTGGTTGGGACTTATTTATATATGCTTTCAAGAGGAGATTTGCAAGTCACCCCACTTGTCATTTGTGGACTTGTGACATTGGAAAATTGGTGTGCCCCAATGTGTTTGTGGAGGTGGACCTCATGCTTGAATTGGCTATGTGTTATGATCCCACTAACAGCACAATGAAAAGATTTCCAAACTTTCTTCCTATGTTGGAAATTTCAAGAAGTCAAATAGTGGAAGTTTTTAACTTGAATCCCTCTACTTCTGAATCCATTAAGTTTTGTGCACTATATAATGAATATGAGCATAATAGGTTTGGATATAGAAATAATGTTCTGCCAAAGCATAGAAGACATGACCTGAAAAAGAATGGTGTACCTTTCAGTCCTCTTGTGTTAGAACCATTTGATTGTGATGATTTTGAGGACTATTTCAAAAATACAAACTATGCATTGTGCTAGGTCCTGCACAAGAATTTTGACATAAAAATGGATGTTACTTTAATGGTGTTAGCAATTGATATTTAGAATAAGCATCAAAATAGGATTTTTTATTATGCTTCCTATATTGTTGAGCACTTGCATGAGGATTTGATAAAGTTGAAAGATGCAACTCCTCCATTTTCATGCAAACACTACTCTTTGTTAATGCACATGTTATTATGGAAGGGAAGAAAGGTAATAAGAAATTTCATGAAGTTGAGTGAAAGAGACAACATGGATAATGAGTTACCTGTACAAATGTGGACCCATGTCTATGATGTGCACTGTCTTGAGTCTGATTACACTTTATTTTGCAATATTTTTAAGTTTTTGGTGCTAGAATAGTTGAGCTTAAAGCCTGTTTATAGAATCTCAAAGGGTGTGAAAGAAATATTAAGGCCTAACAAAAATTCAATTCGAGGGATTGGTATCTCCATTCTAGTTATACAACTGTTACCTGATTTTTAGCTTTCAGCTAAAATTAGGTTTAGTGTTTATTCTTGTGTGTTGCTTGTTTAAACATTTAAAAGATAAACCAGAAATTTGTTAGGTTTAATATGCATGGAAAAAGATTGTCAAATGAAACAGATTATGTTTTTTTCATTCCAAAGTTGCAATTACAACAAATGAGAAAAGAGAATCATATGTATAAAAATGTAATATTTATTGATAATCATGAAGTGTACATGTCCCTCACAAGCCAAGGGACTAACTTTACTTATTCAATGGAAATAAAGAAACAATTTCGACATGAATAAGTAAAAACACAATGTGCATATAAGAATGGAGACCAATCATTGCCTAAGAATGACTGGTTGTAAAGTTTCCCTCTTGCCCTGTCGCTGCCCCGAGCTTCTTGTGTCCTTCCTAGCTTCATAGTGCTCCTAGCTCCTGCATATGGAAATAAAAATGACATTAGAGCAATGCTCTAAGCAAAGAAAGATCTCAAACCTTACATGAACACTTACCTATGCATGTATAAACTGATCCATAAGTGCATTAAATAAGAATGCAAACCTTGGATGTCCTGGAAAACAATGAAGTCATCAAAAAAATCCAAAATATGAATCTATTTTTCTAACTTGTTTGCTTCATGTGCAGATTTAGGACAAGTCTTGTTACTATTTTGATTTAGTTAAATACAGCATGTGGGGTAAATGTGGCTCCCACGAGGGTAGAGCTCGGCATGCTTTGAAAGAAAAAGGAAATTGAGCAAATTGATCAAAGATTTACCTGTTATTAATGCATTAAATCAATATGGAATCACACCAGTTGATAAACTTTCATTATCAGATTCAAAGGATGCAACACATTTTGTTGGATATGTCTTTCAATCTTCTTAAGTGGACCCTTGATCCATTTTATAAAAAGAAGTAAGTTATTTTGGAGATGCATCAAGTCCAATCATAAATGCATCAAGTTCAATTATGCATCTCTTAAATAATGAGAGGGAAATCCAAAGAATTGTTAGGTCCCTCCCACCTTGACCCTATTGGACAGCCACACATCACATAGGATGGTGAGCTTTTAGGTCACTGGCATAGGGGACATGTGTCTGCCCACTAGGATCAAACTGGGGAGGCAATTATGTATCACACATTAGCAAAAAGGAAAAAAATGCGGTGAAATCAGATAGCAGATTCAAGTGGGACATCAACATGTATTCTCATGTCATGTAGGACAACAACAATGTCTTTTGACTTTATTGAAGGAAAACAAGGAATGGTTACAAGAGATTACATTACAGATGAAAAAAGAAAGGAAGGGTGGTAAAACTTTTCAACTGCCCTATTCGGTGTCACATAATGATCAACTTTCATCTACTTTTCTTGAAGTTGCTCAGACCCAAGGATTACCTCCACAAGTGATATGCAGTTGACAATAACTTTATTGATGGAAATGGAGAAGCAGTCAAGTTTCAAAACTCACAAAGTGTGACTTTTAATGGACATGAAATATTGGCACCATTGGTTGCACAATCGTTCAAATCAATACAATGGAGAAAGAAATGGTTGAGTCAATCATGAAACAGTACAAAGTGACCCCTTTGAGGCCAAGATCATGACACGAGTGAATAGGACAGCACCTTTGCAAAAGCTACAAGAAACAAAAAAAAATAAACAAAGAATGCTTATCATTGGAGGCAAATGGAATTATTAGTGTTTATTCATAGGTGCACTTGTGGAAATAAATGAAATGAGTGAAGGTCATTGTCATTGACAAGGATAGTAAACAATGCATGCTACAATGGTCTCATGAAAGGACAACAATAATGGATGTATGCTACAGGGAAACAAAGGCTCTAAAGTCATAATACAATACCCCTACAGTGCAGACTGTGTGTCAAAATGATCAATACACATGCCCCATGATGATGTACCAGTCACAATGACCTTAAGGCATGAAAATCATATTCATGTGGTACAACAAAAATTAGTGGAAGAAGCAAAAACACTGTTGCATTTTTACCTTTTCATACCATTGATCAGCCATTCCAGCAATAGGCTATAATAGTGAAGGCATAAACTTGCACAGGGATGTTTTTAATGAAGATATTCATCATAGAAACCATCATAAATCATGGTGCTTCAAGGGAACAGAGCATAGTTATGAATAAGAGAAGTAACATTAAAGGCTATAGGTTTATCTTCATGTTATCTATGAATTTGAAAAAAAAATCTACAATGGATGGCAACATGACTATAGCCATGAAATGGACTGTAGTGAGATAAGTAATATAAATGGTTGTTGCCATTGTCACTTTTTTCTCTTTGGATAGTCATTACTAAGTCCTAACAAGTGAATAGAAAGGGGATAGGTGTCAATAATATACCTTCATCTGATAGGTCTTAGACTTTTGGTGATCTCATTGACCCAATAAGGCATTGCTTAGAAATCATTTCATATCTCTTTGACAAAATAAAAAGAAGGAAAGATATATCCAATTACAAGAAGAAAAAGCAATGACAAGGCACAGTGAAACAAGTAAAGACTTAAAGAAGTCACAAGAGAAGTGCAATGGCATTGAATCATCTAACAACCATTTATTATTTGTAGGACAACATTTTCTTTTGTAACAGTTGACAAGGATATCTTTGTTTCAGTTGATAAATCTCATGAAATGTCATTCAAATTATAATGTTGCACATATTTTATCTCATAAAATGCAAAGAATAAGGAAGGGTAGATATCATGAGGGAAAAATGAAAAAGATAAAGGAAAAAATGTTATGTGCATTTTTTGTTTTAGTATCCCTAAAGGCCGAGGTGGGAAATGCTTGACAAAAGGAAAGCTTTGAAATAAAGGAGCAATATCAAAATCTGCCTTGTGATAACAACAATGATATTTGAGATGGCATGACAGTCATAAGAGGGTAGTGACAATTTCCAATCACAAAGCAAGGATGAGGTTGTTAGAGTAATAAGTTATTATGCTTAATTAATTACATCACATTGATTGATTAATTAAGTCACTTATTCCTCTTTATTACTTAAGCTAAACTTAGGCACATTTAATAATTAATTATTAATTATTAAGTGTGCACACTAGGGTTTCATTTAGGGTTTCTTGATCTCCTCTGCGACTTGATCACATTGCAATAATTTTTGATTCTTAATGCATTTTTATCGTGAGGTTTATCAAAACATCTTTTTCTGCCTTTCACATCTTTTGCATATGACAGGCATTCATCTTGGGCGCAAAAGGATCTTGATCTCTAACATGGCATCGCCTGTGAATGGTACTGCTGTTCGTGATCCAAGATATGGCCTTCCTTGCGGTATTTCCGTGCAGTACCATTGCATCTTTCCCACAGACCGGGGCATGATTTTGGGACACAATGGGCTCCAACTGACGCTACTTATCATGTCATAGCTGTTCCAAAACCCTAGAAACGTACCACAACCACTCTTCACCCAGTGTCATTTGAGGGCAAAATTGTCTGAGGGCTGATGGCCTCCCAAGACAAAGAGATCGAGGTATTTGAAAATTCAAAAATATTAAAAAATTGAAATTCTTCAAATTTAGCGCCACCACAGGCCAGAGGCCACCGCCACCCCACACACCAGAGCTACCACCCGGCCACGCCCCCAGCCAAGACCTCCACCGCCGCCACTCACGGCTTTTCCACCAACGAGGTCATATGGAAGATCCTGGGCCGAGATCCAAATTTCCCTACCGGTTCGAGCTTCCCACTGGTTACATGGGGAACCGTATCAAGAAGTTCCCTGAACGATCCACTTCTAGCTCAAAATTACTCATTACATGCACCCACTGCGCCAAATTTCATCTTTATTGTAAAATGAAGCTTTACATGACGCCAGACGTGTCAGTCAAATTTAAGCTCGTGAACTGATGACGTCATCGGCCGTACGGCCTCTTTGCCCCTCCTAACCCTAGTTTTTCCTAAAGAAGCAGTTTTTTTCTTTTGGCCATAACTTGGGCATACAGTATCGAAATCGGGCAAACGAGATATCGCCGGAAAGCTGATTCCGAGCTCTTTCCTGTAGTGTAGTTTATTTTACAGTATTTTTCTGTTTTACTGCATTTATTACTGTTTGAAGTCAGATGTACATTTTATGCTTCCGAGCTCATAACTTTTTGCCACGATCTCCGTTTTTCGCTTTCAGTTTAAGGCTGAAAGGTATGAGAGCCTAGGCTCATGCATTCTTTCTGGGTATCCGCCTAGGTTTATCAGTTAGTCCAGATTTGGCCCGAAGGGTTAGTTCACATTACTGATATTTTGGCACAGAGTGTGCCTTGCACTTTTGTACTATTTCAGAATGCATCATTTGTCAATCACTTGTTGTGAACACATATCCGTAGTTGTTCCGCTTGAGTTTCAGTTCCGTGGCACCTGGGTTTCTCGCTGTTTAATTGCGATCTTGAGTCAACTGAAGGACTCATCCTGCTTCGGAGTATATGTATGAATATTTCGTTTGCCTATACTGGAAGTCTCCAAAGAATACCTACAGTAGTTCTTCCAAAGGCTTTTACATGCAACTTAACAGGGGGTTTATCCCAATCGGGCTTCCTCTCTACCCCTGCTTGCAGGTTGTATTGGGGTTTCTTGCACATCACTTTGTTATATTTTACCGCAACGTATTACAAAGTGCCATGGGGGGTTGTGGTAGTGCCTTGTTTTGCCATCACACCTTGTCCCAAGAGTGTCCTCCACGCACAACAAAGGAATCCATGATTCCGTAGCTCTCCATGTATAAAAGTTTTTGGTTTTGTACACTACTTTTCAAATAAGTGTGTTTTCTTGTGCACTTTCGATGTTCTGTCCCTTCTCACTCCATTATTGCATTTGCAATGGTACCCATCAGCTCGCTGTCGGGACCCACTGCTTTCTTATGCATCTTATTCTAGTGTTTTAGTTTTCCTAAGTTCATCTTATAAAAGAGTATTGTTATTATGCTTAATTAATTACATCACATTGATTATCA
The DNA here is from genome assembly GCA_007258455.2 of Sequoia sempervirens. NCBI lineage: Eukaryota > Viridiplantae > Streptophyta > Pinopsida > Cupressales > Cupressaceae > Sequoia > Sequoia sempervirens. Next base: position 173,873 of record VDFB02176923.1, read on the forward strand.
CTAAGTTACTTATTCCTCTTTATTACTTGTTAACTAGGTACATTTATTAATTATTAATTATTAAGTGTGCACACTAGGGTTTCATTTAGGGTTTCTTGATCTCCTTCATAAGGATTGATCACATTGTAATAATTGATTCTCTTAATGCTTTTTTACTGTGAGGTTTACTGAAAACATCTTTTTCGGTTCTTCATATCTTTTGCATGTGACAGGTATCCATCTTGCATGCAGGTGATCTTGGATTCTAACAGAGGTTTCATGACAAGTCTGTGATGAACCTTAACAAGTGTGACAAATGTTATTCTTTGAAAACCTTATGAGCAGATCAACTTCAAAAGGTAATCCATTATATTTATCATGGTGCCAAAGTTTTATAAAGTGGTGTTTTGTCAAAGTGTTTGAAGCTAATGCATAGGTTACCATGAGTGTTTAACAACATGAGGAGGTATCATCAAAAGGATAGAATATGATACTCTCAAAAAGAAATGTCAAATGCAGGAGTTTATTCACAATGACAAACCCACCTGGGGTTTCAAGATATGAAACAACATTGCTACAGAATGAGGAAAATGGAGTGTATTTACAAAACCTAGTTGTATATTTACAAAAAATTGAAGTTTCTTCAAGAAACCATGAATCCCACTTGGGTTCTTCTAAAAAAAGTTGCAAAGTTCATAAATATATATGCTACAGAAAACCCACTTAGGGGTTTCGCAATTATATTGCAAAATGGAACAGGAAATTGTCAAATACAGAGGAAAATCATTTTAAAAAATGGAGGTCGAGATCACAAGCAATCTTCTTCTTCTACATATCAAAAACCCATCTGGGTTAAAAATTTTGCTAATACAAAAGAGAATCGAAAAGACATTTTGGGGTTTTTAAATGAAGCAAAGCTACATCAAAAAAAAAATACACTATTTTTTGTCCATGGTAATGGCCAAGAAGTTATTTTCTTCATGAAAGCAACAGGAAAACAACAATGGAGTGTCTTTGTTAACAAATGCAGAATGGAGACAAGCATTACATGCTTCATAGTCAAGCTAGAAACAAACTATGGGTTTCTTGTGCTCAAAATCTGAGAATGGGGTCGATTCAACTCACCTGGAGCCTTTACTCACAAATTTTTTTCAAAAATTTCAAGCTTTTGCTTCTTACAAAGCTTCATTGGAGTTCTCATGGCAGTTGTGACAAAATGAAACAACAACAGAAAGAGCAAATGATATAGATGGGTCAGAAATATGTCAATGGTCACGACCTGCTGCTCAAAAATGACCTCCAAATGGTGAAAAAATGTAGATTTCGAGCTATAGAAAAGAATTTAACCTCCTTTTTATGTTTTTCTCATCAGTGAAATCTCAATTAAACCGTGTGAATCTCCATGTTTTTCCTGTGTTTTGCTCAAACCCCATGGCGACAGAGTCATGTTCCAGTTTTTTTCCAACAACAAAATGATGGGCTTGCCTCATTGTTTTGGCTTTTTGATGATTAGGGTTTGACCCTATTTGATGGAGATTTGTTTTTCCCATGTTATTAAAAAATTGAAGCATGTGTTAAATGCAATGGGGGCCGAAAATTTTTGTTCATTCACTTAGGAATTTTATGCCTTAAGGCTTTTCCCCTATTTCAAACTTTATCCTAAGTCTTCAACAATGCAACACGGAGTGTGCCAAGTATGTTATGTTATGCCTTTGTTTTTTGCCCAACAATCATGTGACTTGGAATATTCTCTCCAAGAAATTTGGAGGTCGGCCATATTGGCCAAGTGTTTTGGAGCTCTATGATGCCTTTCAAAACTAGTGAGTATTGCCCATGTGTGGACTAAAATGCAGAATGTGGTAAGTTGAGATGGTCAAGTGCCTTGGAAGCTTTTGAAAGCTTTTAGATATGACATTATATGTTGCATTTTATTCCAATGTTTAAAGATATCATGTAAGTGATTTGAAAATCACTTTTATTATGCCTTTTAATGCAAATGTAATGTAATTCAAGGAGATGGTGGGGCCCTTATTTTATGCTTTGAATTGTAAAATGACTTGTTTAGTGATGTTTTATGAATCACTTAATCAAGATCATTATCTTAATGCTTTTTGGAGTCTTGTGCTTCAAAACACACATATTGCATGAGGAGAGTGTGGGTCAAGACTTGTGTGAAGACCAATAATGACTTACGGAAATGAGGAATGTGTGAGAGGTTGTTTTGACTGATTTTGGAGGAAAAGGGGTTGTTTGGAGGTATTTTTGTCACATTTTTAGTGTGACTATTGACTTGGCTTAACTTTTCTTCATGTGGAGGACAGTTTGGAGGATTTCTAGAAGGTTATTTTTGGCCTTTTCTATTGTATCCAACTAGAATCTTCTGTAAGCACTTGTGTGAGGGGTTTTGGTGGGTTTTTTCTTAAGTATGTTCATTTTGAACATTTTGAGCTAGTTCTTTCTTTCCAACAGCAGGATAGCTTTGTTTTCTTGGAGCTATTTTCATGGAGTAGTATTGTAACTTAGATGGGCCTATTATACAGTAAGCACTTTGAATTAATAAATTAGAGAATTTTTATCTTCTCTCTTCATGTTTCATGGTATGCCATTAATGGTTGATCAGTTTGTCTTGTGAAAATTCATCTTTCCTTGCAAACTTGTCTCATGTTTATGCATCCATTTAGTAGAAAATGTATGTTTACAGGTTATAAGTTGTGTTGATTAGTAGTGTTTTTAATTGTGAAACCCCTGTTTTATCTTTTAAAAACATTGTTTACAGACCTTCTTATGAATTATTTATGTGAACTGCATTGGAAAGTGGGTTATGTGAGTCAAGATTTGTGGTATTAATTTAAACGTGATAGGCTATTAGCAGGTCTGGTTTTTTTGGTGCATCACCTTAGGTTTTTCAGCATTAGGTTTATTTTCATGCAAATTCTTACCCTTTAACTCGGGGATTAATAGTTAGGTGACATCAAAAGGGGAAGCCAACCCTTATCACTAGAGGTCTATTTTCAAATAGGATACCCACAACCTGAAAGCAGTCCCATGTTAGTCCAAATATGTTGAGTTCATTCAAAAGCTTAGCATTAGGGTATAGATTTGGGAACCTAACAGTTTTGGCATGCCCGATGGGATAGTGAATTGCTTCTCAATTCATTTTTATGCATTTTATTGTTGCTATTTGGTGTGTATAGCAGTAGTTTCAGCCTTTTGGAGGCATTTTCAATACATACCTAGCGACTCCAATAAGTTTTCACTGGTTTCAGTACGATCCAGTGCTGGTTATTTTCAAATAGATCTGATTTTGCTTACCTTTCTAGCTTCTGAATGAATAAGCATGTCTATGTTTCATGGAAACATTTCATATCATCCAACATATCATGAAACTGCTAATTACCCACCACTCCATGAAAATCATGTATGTATGCCCTCTTACCAGCCACATCACATAGAACAAATTGTTGGTTTCATTCCAAATGCCTCTGTTACTGCATATTAGCAGCAGTCCTGTCATGTTTTCCACCCTCTCATCCATGCTCGGTCTCAATATCAGCTAATATATTATCAAAATCAACCCCATGAAGAGGTTTTTGATGCCAACCAGCATGATTATTCACATAATTAACCTCAAGAGCACCCTTACCAGAATGTATTGGACCTGATCCAAGAGCTTGACCATGTGTTGTGGGCTTTGAGCCAACGGATTCAACATATAAAGATTAGAGATGCTAGTAAGGTCTTATCTCACATATATTGGATGTTGGTTGACATCAAGAAGCAGAAAAAGATTATCTCCCAGCAGCAAGATTTGGCTGATCAATCTTTTGGTTATGATCAAGAGCAAGTGACAAACAAGATGCAGTTTGAAGAAGATCTTGAAGGGGAGATAGCTGCTAAAGAGGAGAAAATTAAGTTTTTGTCTGCTCAGGTGCAAAGTAGTCAAGCTTATTCAGACTATCAATGCTAGCAAAGGAATGAAACCTAGGCAGCCCCCTACATTCCTAGTTTCAGCTCAACTCTTCCTGCAATGTTGAATCATCCTGTTAATAAAGAGGTTTCCAAGTACAAGTTCCCCAGTTTTAAACAAGAGAAGCCTTTTGAGCCCATTAGTGACCCTACCAACGAGCCTTCTACCTGTAGGTTTTCAAGTTGGAAAGAGCCATCCGCTCCACCTTGTATGGTTCCTTCATCTATCATTCAATTGGAACCATGCTCTAACATCCAAAAAGAAAAAGAAGAGAAAACCCTTGGCCCGCACAACTCACTCAACATGGAGGAGACTATACCTATAAACTTGTTGCATTTGGTGATGGAGGAATATAGGCTATAGCTGCAAAAGGTTGAATAGGAGAAGATTTTGCAAGATATATCTTACAATGTTTTAGCGAACGATCCTCCTACTATTGTCAAAGATGGTGAAAATGTTCCAACATGACAACAAGGTAAAATGGTGAAAAAGATTGACCAAGAAGAGCAATGTACAGTTTGGAATGAAGAAGGTGTGAGTTTTCCCACTCCAAATGTTGTTTCAGAACAGCAGGAAGACATCAATTAGTTGCAAGTTCAAGAACCAGGATAGCAACCTGAAGAGGTTGAAGAAGGTGATGTAGGCCATAATTTCTTAGCTTCATTTGATGATCTTCCAAGTTTTATTGAGCTTGATGAGGAGAGCATAAATCTGGTCATAAGTTAGCAACATGAGGTTGAAGGCTTTGAGGTTTTATTTCCTCAAGAGAGTTGCCATGAGCTCCATATTAGTCCTCCCACACAAAAAGGCAATGAAAGGCATGAAGAGGATCTATTTCAAGCTGAAATTGAGTTTTTTCTGCTCATGCCTAGATGTTAT